>PVKE010033504.1:0-17894 GCA_004027555.1 Craseonycteris thonglongyai
TGCTTCGGTGACTATATTTTAACTTGGAAAGATGTTTCTTTAATGCAAACAGAAAAGAAAAAGAATGAATCTATTTATTTTAATTGTCAAATTTAATGATTTTTAAGAACTTTTAAAAAATTTCCCCTTTAAAAAGAAAAAAAATTGTGAATGATAGAAAACACTTCATTTTAGCTTCATCAACAAAGAAATTCATTAGAAGTTTACTAATTATACCAATAACTATAATTGATCGATGCCCGCCATAACCAAGTAACTTACACTCATTTAATTCTCACAAACCCATACTTATTCCTATTTCACAGATAAGAAAACTGAGACATAATGAGACTAAGTAATTTACAAGGCCACACAGATAGAAATTGGGAAAGCCAGAGCTTCAAACCTAAGTAGGATGGGTCCAAACTCTGTCAAGTCCTCACTGAATAATAGTGCCCAGAATATTCCTTATCCGTGCCTTTACTCTTTGTTTCTATTCTTAATCCAAGAATCAGCTAAAATAGGAAAGAAGAGATTCGTTTTAATAAGAATTAAAATTTCACATACTTTGTAAATCAGCACTGGAATCATGGCTGAGGTTAGTAGAAATAGCTTCACTAAAGTTCAGAGGGTCCATAGGAGGTAAGGCCTGAATTTTATTGTCTTCCTTATCTCCACCATATGCACTATTTACAAGGTGTTCTATTATACTACAAAGGATCACATGTTCCCTTTGGAGATTTAAACAGCATTTCTGAGGGATAATATGAGGTAACTATGCATAGGCCTGCATTTGTCCACATCAGCATAAAATGTAGGATGCATTTAGGTCATTTTAGGTCCTCTTTAACTAGGGGCTGGCATGATTTAGCAGATAACTTGATTTTCTGTGAAATCATTCAAAATGATGGTTCAAGCTTTCCTTCCTCCAAACACCCGGGGCACTTTTTAGCTACTCAACCAAGGAATATTGTGAACCGCCCGGCCTTCTGGTTATCAGTGCCCACGCCTTGTCTTTCCTGACAGGCTGTAAGATTGGAATGTTAAGAGCATGTCTCATTCATGACTCTGGTACTATTAGAACTTGGAAAGTAGGAGGAGCCAATTGCTTTCTGTTGCCTCATACATCAGTTACCTACTGGCATAATCATGCTGAATTAAAAACATCTCAAAATTCCACGTGCATTTAACAGTGAACATTGATTATTGTTCTTGGGTCAGTGAGTCAGCTGGGCTCTTCTAGTCTCAGATGGGCTCACTCACACGTTTTCTGTAAGCTGAGGGAGGCTCCCAGTTCGGTTCCCGCCCCGCACAACCCCACATCCACCTGTGTGCAGTGCAACCACGTCACAGCTGATGATGTGCAACTATGATGACTGCTCTGGGCCCTCCCCCTTCTCTCTCTCTCCTTCTCTCAAACAATAAAATAAATCTTAAAAAAAAAAAATGTGCATAAACCCACAAGGAGGGGTGAAGAATTGGGGCCATTTTGAAGCCAGTCTGTCTCAACAAGAAGAAATAACTAAAAATGATTCCAAAGTAGTGTCATAAAGTGGAAAGAGGGTAAAGGGTAGAGCAGCTGGTTCAGGGGTCCCCGCCCTTCTCACAGCTACTTAACCACAAGCATATATGTCATGTCAGGTCACACATGTCCTTCCTCATAGTCGCTCATTTTCCCCGGGTTGTAGTGATAATCCAGGGGTATGACACACTGACCTGCCTTGTAAATTAAGACTCTCAGTGTACGTGTGAGCCGGCATTGCTGTTGTTGCATTCGAGGTTGCAGCGCCTTCCTGCAATTCCAGTTATGGGCAGATTCTGAATAGCAGCCACTGGATATGTAAATCCCTATATACAATGTTTTCCTCACTTTACTCCAAGAGCAAAGCTGACACATCCCGAGAATCAGAGGAGCTCCTACCCGGAGTACAAGGTGCCGCTGAAGCCCATTCGGAGTGCGCAGAGGTTCCAAACAGGCAGCTGTGACCCTCACCTTCTGGAATAGTGGACATTGGTTCCTGCTCTGGGCGGTTCCTGCACCCAAGGGTGGCACACAGAACTGGCAACTGCTGCGTTTGTTTCTGCTTGAACACAAGCTTTTAAAGTAAGTAGTGCCAACGTCTCCTCTGCAGATCGTGTGGCATTTCAGCGTGGCGGGCGTTCCCTCTACTGCGTCCTGGACGGTTCCATGGCCCTTGTTGAAGTGAGAGATAATATGATAGTGGCCTGCTTTGTAGTATTTGAATGAGTGGATCTGCCCTCTGGCAGCACCCCTTGTAATTAAAGCGGAGCTGTGCTTTTGCATAAATGACTTTTAAGGAGCCTCTTACAGACCCCAGCGGTCTGTTGAGTCAAATGTGAACATAAATATTTAACACATTGTGAGAAAATACATTCTCAGGAAAGGAGGACCAACACTGATTTAACACGTGGAGGGTTCAGCCCACATCATTTTCACAGTTACAGAACTCTTATCAATGGAGGCCTCTGGGCTGATCTGTGACGTCTGAGACCATGGTGGGGTGTGTGTGTGTCCCAAACTAAAACACCAAGCCAGGATGTGAGAGCCGTGAGAGAGAACGTATCGCTTCAGCTTTCATTCTCCCAAAGATGGATCCGAATCACGGTGTATATAAATTCTAAACCCCGAATGACCTTAGGTGGCAGCACACGTGGTACGCAGATCAATGTGACATGCAAACCATCCACACAGATGTTCCCTCCTCTTCTGCCCCGGAGGTTCTAGGGGTGACCTGGAAACAAGATTACGTGGCCAACAGCCACAGGGACACAGTGGAGGAAAGACAGCACTGTCCTTTTTTCATTAAGTGTATTTATAAACATACTGAACATGAAACATTTTTCCTTTCTTCACAGTGATGGATGATTATACGTCCATGAAATGTTTTCATTTATTTGGCGCCAGGGTAATCAAAATCAGTTGAAACTGTCCCACTGAAGAGAAAGAAAACAAGTAGGCGTGGGACCGCCTGCGCTCTTTCCCCCGCGCTTTTCAAGGGTAGTAGCTGGCAGAAGGGCTCCCTGTGCCGGGGAACACGGTCCTCAGCGGGTAATTACTCCCAGGCCTGCTCATGGCTGCCGTCCACGGAGGCTGCAGCTTTGCAGGACTTTCAAAGCAATCGCCTCCACTTTGGAAGCAGTGTGGGAGCCGCGGGGCCAGCCTGTGCGTGACTCTGTTTAGGCTGAGAAAGTGCTGGTCCCAGAAAACCTTTGTGAATGAAAGGCTCCTTGCTTTCATGTCTTTTCCTGGCCCGGGTTCTGGGTCAGCCGCTGTGATCTCCAGCTTCCTGTTTAAACGGGTGTTTTCCACTGCACGCAGACAGAACGCTTTCTATTATAAGCTCCTAATGATGGTGCAAAGACAGGCAACTGAGAGTAGACAGGGAGCAGGGCTGACCCGCCTGTGAGAAACGTACAGAAGGCAGACACCCCGGCCCTCCTTGGAGGGGCTTTCTGGGATGGTGGCAGAACTCAGATCTCTGGTTTATAAATCCAGCGTGAATTTGGGAAGGCTAGCGACTTGGTGAGTTTATTCAGCGTAAGCCGTGGGATGCCTCTGCTCACTTCTGGTTATCTTTCTGCTTTCTAAATTAGTTTGTAATCCAGGCCCGGTTACAGGCATGAGGGTTAAGACCCTTGATGGGTAAAAAAAATACAAAGAATTTCCTTGATCCCTAATCGTTATCTTTCAAGAAATGAATCTGAATTCTAGAGCAGGGAAGGGATATTCCTTCTTCTTGTTTAAAATTTCTTTTTATTTTTCAATTACAATTGACGTTCAATATTGTATTCATTTCAGGTGTACAGCGTAGTGGTTAGGCATTTATACAACTTTACCAATGATCTCCCCAATGAGTCTAGAACCCACCTGACGCCACATATAGTAGCTACTACCACACTACTGACTATATTCCCTATGTTGTACTTTCCACCCCCACGACTACATTGTAACTGCCACTTTGTACTTCGTATTTTATTTTAGTTTAGTTTTAGAGATTTTTATTAACCTTTTTCCCATTTGCCCTGAGAATGACTCGCCAGTGGTACTTGTGGCTGTAGAGTTTGCCCGGAGAAAACTCGCAGATTACAGTCCTAACCTTGCCCCCAAATGATTAAATATGGATCATATACACTTATGATATATTAGAATTAGAGACAAGTTCTATTTAGAAATAACTCCAAGAACAGTTTTTATATTTTATTTTCACAGTGGAAACCAGTCAGATTTGCTTCAGCCTCAATGAGCATGTTTATGTAAAATTAATTGAATGCTGCAGTGAGCTGCACTTTTTTTCTAAACAAGAAAAGGATTAAAATATAGCTAATATACTATATTAGTCACCATAAAATAATATTGAATGTCAACTGTAATTAAAAAATGTTTAAAGGAGGGAAAAGGTGAAGGGGAATAAGAGGTCCAGACTTTCAGGTTTAGAACAAATAAGTCTTGGGATGTGACGTGCGCATGGGGAATGCAGTCAATACTATTGTGATAGCATGGCATAGTGTCCAGGGGCGTCCGCCTTATCACGGCGATCACTTCTTTAGGGATATTTCTTCTTGAATAAACATAAGAATTCTTTAAAAGTGAATTGCAATCATTTCCTTTCTTTTATTTTTCTTATTAAACCAGGCAGAGTTCTAGCTGATGTTTTCAAAGCAGGCTCGGAATGGAATGACAGTCTCTTCCGGGATCCTCATTAACAAGGTGTGGGAGGGCTTGGGGTGGCTGCCCGGGACTCCTGTTCCCTGGTCACGGATGTTACTGACAAAAATGACGGTCCTTTGACTCATCTGAACTAGTGACTCAACGAAGGGGTCAAAGTAATCCTTAACATTCCCAAAGCTCAATAAAATAGTAAACAAATAGGAACTGAAGACTGAAAGCTTGAAATCCAGTTCTGAATTGGATAGATTCAGGTCAAAGTTATACAAGTCACCAGGAGGGAGAAGATTTCAGTTCTATGGTACCAATAGCAGCCACTCAGCCAAATACCCGAGTCAGGAGGCCTTCAATAGGTACGCATAGTGATGTGATGTGTATTAAGCCTCTAAAACCTTGTCCAACCCCCGGCCCAGGACAGCTTTGAAAGTGGCCGAACACTAATCCATAAACCTTCTGAAAACACTATGAGATGTTTTTTTGTTTGTTTTTTTATAAAGCTCATCAGCTATCATTAGTGTATTTGATGTATGGCCCAAGACAATTCTTCTTCTTCCGACGTGGCCCAGGGAAGCCACAAGGTTGGACACCCCTGCTAATGTTTCTAAAGTTCCCTGAAACCCTTTTGGGGGTCAATGAACAAATTAGGGGAACAAATGGGAGTATGGTGCTCACCCCTGGGTTGGACTACCCCCATCGGATCTCAGTCTGAAATCTGGCTTCTAAGGCTGGGGATGTCTTGCATGCTTTTTAAATTTTCTTTTTATTTATTTCTTTTTAGCATTTTTCAGGCTGAGAGGAGGAGCAGTCATGGCCACTTTGGTGCTCTGAACTTTTGCCCATAGGCGTGCTTCCCTGCGATAACCAAATTCACAGAACAATCGAAACTTTCAAAACCAACCTTCGTGTCAAAGGGCTTTGGCAAAGGGGTTAGTTGAGCAGTCAGACATCAATTTGTCTAACAAAGCAGAACCAAGTGAGCATTGAAGGAAGACGTCCACATTCCAATCTCAGTTACATGGCAAGGGGGCTTCACAGATGGGATTCAGTTAAGAGTCTTAAGATGGGGCAGTTATTCTGGAATCTGTGAGTTGGCTGAATATAATCACAAAGGTCTTTAAAGTGCAAAACGGAGGCAAAGAGTCCCTGTCAGTCAGAGTGACGTGATGTGAGGAAGACTCCAATGGCCACTGCAGGCTTTCGAGATGGGGAAGAGGCCACATGCCAAGGAAGGCAGGCAGCCTGGAGAAGCTGGAACACGGGGAAAACAGATCTCCCCTAGAGTGTGCAGAAAGCGAGACGTATTTGTGACCAGAAGAAATGTAAAAGAATAAATGTGTGCAGGTTTAAGCCACTCCGTCTGTGGTGATTTGTTTCGGCAGCAAGAGGAAACCGATACACTGGGAGTTCTACCAGGGAATTCGTTTGGTTTATTTTTTGGGACTTTTTGCAAGCTGGCAGAATGGCGCTTTGCCTTTTCCGTCTTCTTTGGGAGTACAAAGTGTTATATTAATAGAATCTGACTCTACTTGGCCTCTTGAGAAGATCCAGAAAATATAAGCCCGCGTTTCAGCCATTTCGAGCATAACATAACAAGGAAAGTAAAAAGAAATCATATCCACCAAGAAATCAAAAGCCATTTCTTTTGAGTGTGAACATTCAGAACATGCCAACATCTAATTTTAAGAAAATTGTAATTGTACTTATAGTAAAGAAACCACTGTCCTAGATTCAAAGAAAACACACACACACACACACACCACCTGCTTGTTTTGTAGTAGTTAGCTGTAGGAAATTAGTGCCCCATTTTAGGGCTCTGAAAATTCTGATACTGGAATGGCTGAACTCTTCATGTTAGGGTAGATCATTGCTTGATATACTTCACCTACAGGAATGCACAGATTTTACTTTTGCACTGCACCAATGCATAAAAATTGCATTTATAAGTATGAAATCAGAATAAAAATCATAGCACTAAATGTTTCTCTGTTTGATATAGGCATAGATATATTTTCCATAAGGAGCAAGAGACAAAGGTGACCATTGAATAACCAATAGGACTTTCTGTTATTTTTGTAAATTCTCATTTTTAGCTGTAAACTTTCAAGGTGACCTATTTCTAAAAGTAAGTGAGGTCTAAATCTCCAATGACAGAACACATTGTTGAAGATATTTAAAATTGCTCTGGAATGTTGGGAAGTATGAAAAAGACAAATGCAGGTATGGTAAAAATGTTTCCAATGTTCTGTGTTATCTTCCTACAATTAAAAATTAACCAGTATGATTAAGAAATATATATTAGTGGGATGCCCGGATAGCTCAGCAGGTTGAGCACTTGCCTTGCAACCAAGTGGCCTGGAGATCAAATCCTGGCCCTGGCACGTGCAAACCCACGTGCTGAACTGCGGAGCAACTGGTAACTGCTGGGATGGCAGTGCAGATTCCTGCCTCCCATGTGGGAGGCCCTAGTTTGATTCCGCCCTATGCGGCCCCGCATCCACCTGTGTGGAATGAAACTATGTCACAACTAATGATGTACAACTATGGAAACTGCTCTGGGCCTCCCCCTTCTCTCTGTCTGTCTCTGTCTCTGTCTCTCACCTCTCAAAAACAATAAAATAAGTATATATGTATACATAGCTATATGTACGTATCTATATACATATCTACATGCAAATATATAGATATATATATGTATATACAGATACATATATATAAATAGTTTAAAAGGAGGTGTGAAAGGAGACTCTGTGACCCAAAAAGAGAATGTTTAAGTAATGCTTTGGGTAGCAGCTCTGATGTCCAATGTTCAGCTCTTCAATTAATTGGTATGAAATCTGTTACTTCACTGAGAGGAACTGATTACTTCAGAAACTGGTAGCAAAGGACTTCCTCTCAGTGAGTTAAGGTGACATCACCCCCACAGTCTGAGTCAGTATGCTCAATACAATTTGAAAATAGCCAATCACATCGGCTGTGATGAAGTGGCCGCAGCCAATCACTATCAACAACCCCGTTACCTCAGTCTTCAGAGTCAGCATGAGCAAGGGCGGGGGTGTCCTGCCTAGTCTTACACAAATCCCTGAGACAGGTTTATCTCCGGATAAGCAGGTCATGTGAAGGATTTCTGTAGCAGAAATGGATCCTATGGAGAGGGTAACTTTGGTGTCTTTTTAGTTAATAATTTTTATTCATAGACAGCTGATATGCGAGGGCTGTCTGGAAAGTATCCAGCCACGTAATATAAAAAATAGAGGCACTTATGGCTGGATATTTTCCGGACAGCCCTCATATTTGGAAATGGGCATCTTCCATTTTTATAGGCATTTTCCCCATTTCAGAATCTTATCTAAAGTGTGAACAAATTCTCGGATGTTTAATATGAACTGAGAGGAGAAAGCCCCTTAAGTCAGAGCTCAGTTAACTGGGTTTGTTGGCCAGCAGACTATATATTTCAAAAGGCAATCAGCTCACATTTCCACTTTGGTTAGTCACCATGAGGCTCCAATGCCTTCATTTCTGCCCGTAGCTTCTTCTAAGCTCAGGCAAGGATATGTGCTTCCTTCCTCTCATTTATCATCTCTCATTCTCATTGTCGAATATTCACTGTCTTTAACTCTACGAAAGGCTCTCCTACATTCAGGATAGGCTATATCATTTGTGTGGCCCAGTACAAAGTGAAAATATGGGTCCCTTGGTCAAAACTTGTTAAGAATGGCAACAAGAGAGCATTAAACCAACTATGAAGCCCTTCTGAGTACAGGTACCTGTAAGACCACAGAAGTCACACAATCCCACTCACACACATCTCTCAAGTACACAGCAAGAATACGTGCGGAATAACTGAACTTTTTTCTTGTGCTAAAACTTTTCTTTCAGCCCAATGCCAATTACCCATAAGTCAGTCATAATATGTTAGCAAAGAAAACACAGATTTCTTAAATTAAGATTTCTATAGCTTACAAAGCACACTTGTATGTGTTTTCTCCCTTGATCTGAAGTTCTCATTATTTCCTATTTGCCAATATATTATAATTTGCAAATAAGCAAATAGGCCACATCACTTAGCCAAGGTCACACCAAATATGTTTTTTCTGATTATAAGTGTACTATATAATTTTTAAAATATGGAGAAAAGATAATATTTATTACTCATAAAATGCCACCAGTTAGAAATAATCACCACCATGAAAGTTGCTGTAGGTATCCTTCTAAATTTATTTTTCTATAACTTTTTGGTAAGAATTTGTATAGATTCTTATATATTTTCTTATCTAAATTGAAATGATATCAGACGTGATTTGATAATCTTTTTCACTTAGTGAAATAATCTTTTTCACTTAGAAATATGACACAGGTCTTTTTGCACATTATTAAACACTCATATGAAACATTCCTTTTAATGACTACATAGTATTCCATCATGGCTGGGAAAGAACTCATCAGGAATGAATGATAAATGATAAAAGATGACATAATTAGTGCTAACTCCTTTTCAGATTATAACTCTTTTGCTCCTCGAAGCTACCTTATAAGCTAGATGCTGTTATCTCTGTTTCAGAGATATAGAAACTGATGCCCTCTCAAGTTTAAAGAATTAGTAACAAGTCACATACCTATTAAAGCAAAACTGGAATTTGGAGCCAGGTCTACATAGAGGCGAAGCTTATCCTGCCGACCCTTTAAAGCTCTGTGTGTAAATTCAAACCTGCATTTTCCAAGCGATCGCTGTATTCCCCATCCGAGTCTGGGAACCCATGCGGACTGAGGGCCACCTACTAGTTATACCTGGGGTTCTGACTGCCTGGGGCAGTGCCTCTAGTCCCTGCTCTGTCCCAAGGTCAACTGTGCTCAGATCATTGCACAGTGACAGTGACGCAGAATTGATGATTTTACTCTGAGGAAAGGCGCTTGGCTTAGCACCCCATTTAGAGCTTGGCAGAGTTTGGAGGTGTGGCAGTTTGTTCATTATTGGGAAAAGGTAGCTGAGAGAGTCCATGGAGCTGAGAGAGAGAGAGTCCTGGAGATGACAAGTAATGGCCAGAAACAAACTCTGGGCCAATGAAATGCCACTCCAGGAAAATCTAGCAGAGATGACCATACGCTTACAGAAAGCAAATGCAGGAGTGGGGATGAGTGGGTTTTCCTGTTTAAGGGGATGAATCCATTAGCCAGGTGTCTGCTGGACTGCGTGTTTACCCTCTAAGTGAGAATTCAGGACAACTATAGGAGGAAAATGATGTCCTTAAAATTCTCAGGAAAGTTCTCTTGAAAATGATTATCCTGGCATAGTATTTTTTACCATCGTGACTCACGCTCCTTCAGCTTAGTCAGCTAGTCTCTTACTGATGTTCTGAGTTCCAAGAGCTCAGTCCCAGAGGGGAATGGAAAAGATTCCTGGCATAGACATTAGATCTGAAGAATTTCATGATGAGTAAGACTAGCCTTCTACCATCCGTCCTGACTACAGAAGAATCCCCCAAGAGAGAAAGCAATCAGTGGGTGTATAATGTCCTGGGGCCACTGTAACCACACACTGGGTGGCTCAAAACAACAGAAATGTATTCTCCTCAGAGTTTTGGAGGCCAGATGTCCGAAATCAACATGTCAGCAGGGCCACCCTCCCTTTGAAGTTTCTAGGGGAGAATCCTAGGTGCTCAGAAATATTTGAACAGCAAGTCTGAATTTCAAGTCCATAGACTTCAGTGTGTATATGTGATAGTAGTGAATTTTATGTGTCAACTTTACTAGGCTATGGTGCACAGCTGTTTGGTCAAACGCCAGGCTAGATGTTGCTCTGAAAGTTTTCTGTTTTTGTTTTTTTAATGTGGTTAACATTTAAATCAGTGAACATTGAATAAAGCAAATAATCCTCCATAGTGTGGGTGGGCCCCATCCAATCAGTTGAAGGTCTTAAGAGCAAAGATTGAGGTTCCTCAAAGAGGAAGGAGTTCTCCTCAAGGATAGAACACAGAAACTCTGCCTGAGTTCCAGCCTGCTGCCCTGTGGGATTCAGACCCATGACTCCCCCCCCAATGTTCACCTGAATTTCTAGCCTGCTGGCTTGTTGTACAGATTTCAGACATATGAGGCCCATGACTGTGAGAGCCGATTCTGTAAAATAAATCTCTTTCTCTCTGTCTCCCCTAATGGTTCTGTTTCTCTGGAGAACCCTGACTAGCACAGTAAGAAAAGCACATCTTCCATTTCTATTTTGACTCTCCGTTCATTCAGCGGGACAGAAAGCTCATGGCCTCCAATTCAGGAGTGTCCTCTTGGCTGGAGTCAAACTCAGGGCTATGCTGTGCCAAGACACCGGGTGGGGAAACAGGACCGGGGTCTTTGGAAATCTCCAGGCTGAGGAGGCTGTCACCCTGCCCAGCCCTATGTCTTCTTTTGCCACACAGGTGAGTGGGCCCTTCGGGCCTGGCTTCCTCTCCCTCAGCTGTCCTGATGCCCTGCTGGGGCCCACACACATCCGTTTTTGGAATCTAGAACTCAGGAACTCAGAGGTGGATGGAGGCCTGTCTGCTTGGGTGCCCCAAGCAGCTCTTTGGCTCTGGGATTGTCCTGTCCCAGAGCTTTCTCCAGGGAAGAAGGCCCTCCTTAACATGTAAACCCAGGAGCGCTGAGTGGCTCCTTCCTGGGGACATACCCACACCTTACTACTCTCACTGGAGAGGGTTGGATGGTGGTCCCTTAAAATATACGTCCAGGAGCTAAGCCCTAGACCTTGTGAATGTGACCTTACTTGGGACAAGGATCTTTGTAGATGTAATTAAGTATCTCCACACCTGATCATCCTGGATCATCCGGGTGGACCGCAAACCTAATGGCAAGGGTCCCCATCACAGACACATTGGCGTACATGGACTTGACATTCCGATTCGTTCTTCAAATGTTTCTGAGCATCTAGAAAGCACCAGGCATCATGCTTTGTCCTGGAGGTGGGAGAGGTGTTGGGATAGGTGCTGCCCCAGACTTTACAGTCGACCATCAGTTCTAGACCGAACAAAGGTGCAGTTACAATGTCCGGAGGTAGGTAGGGACAGTGGAGAGAACACCCGACGGACCTTGATTGACAGCTAGGCGTTGAGGACAGCTTCCTGTGGACGTGGAGGACAAGAGCTATGAACCGGAGGAAGTGAGAACGGTAGAGGGAGGGGGAGCTCCAAGGCAGAGAGGATGCTCAGAGCAAAAGAAAGGCTGGGAGACGAACATAAATTCACCAAGGCTGCCGAAGACGCTGTGAGGCTCATGGTCATGGGGCGACGCGGCCGGAGGGGGGGCTTGGGTGCCGCCCTCCTCTGAGACGTAGAAGTCACCCCTTAGTGTAAGAGTATCGGGGAGCCCCTGAAGGACGTGGAGCTGGGAAGTGCTGGGAGCAGCTTTACCATTTGAGAAGAGAGTTCTGGCTGTTTGTGGTGGGCAGGTTCTTGAAGATGTGGGGTCCGGGGCTGCGGAGTTAGTTGAAGGACCCCCATGAGATGTGAGGACGGCCAGAAGTAGGGTAGTGACAGGGGTGGACAACACAAAGTATTTGTAAGAGTACAAGTCCACCAAGATGGCATTTGTTCCATTTACAGGGAATGGGGTGGGGGTGGGGGTGCATCAGACGGAAACATACTTTCAAATTTGTTATCTCGTGCGGGGAGGGGACCGGACAGCCTTCCATGTAGGTCAGCATCTCTGATTATCTTTCCACCAGCCTTTCCTCTCTCTCCTCTCCTCATTCTTAATTCTTATGATCAGAATGAGATAGGGATCTTCCTCTTTCAAATATTTTATGTCTAAGTAAAGTGATTCTTTTATTTTTTAAATTTTTAAGTGAGTCTTGTGAATTAGCTTATCACCAAAGGGAAAGAGAGGTAGCTGGTCATATCACTGTAAAATGTTGAATATTCTTGAGTCTTCACGGGACAGCTTATACTCTCAGGACCCCTTCCCCACCCAACCCTCCCCAGATGTGGCAATCTCCTCGCTTTCCTCTTCAGCAGCCCCTTGCCTTTCATTGAGAAGAAGAAAATTGGAGTGAATTGCAATTGAATGTTATTCAACCTTTCCATATTAAAGTGAACATGAGATTAAATGGTCGGTTTTCCCAAACGTTATGTCATTTTGTATTAGATTACTTTCCTCATGCCAGGATGTAGAGCTCATATGAACCCAAAATGGAAGGAATCTTTAAATTTTGCCAAGTCTATAATGTGAAAAAAAAAAAAATCCAAGTGAGGTGCCTTTGAAAGTGAATGAACCGCCAGCTCTGTCTTGGCAGCAGGATGCAGTGAAAGCAGCCCACACTTGGCACTTGGGTCGCGCATGTCCTGAACTACACCTCCCAAGTGGTCCAGCTTCTACCAAACGAGAAACACGTTTTGCAGATGCTTCCTCCACTCATTTCCAATGTGTGTGCATGTGCGGAATGGAATCCATATGTTTCTTATCCATTTACACTTAAATCATCAAGATGTTACTCAACGATGCCTCTATGATTTAAAGATCTTTTCAGTCTTTTTTTATTTTTAATTTGGAAAAGGAAAATCATATTTTGCAAAGTGTAGACTTGAAACCACAAATTTGTACAATGAAGAAAAATGTGCGTCTGCTGTTTTCTTTCTTTTCCAAGCTTCAAAGGGGTACTGCCAACTTGCAAACACGTGACTTCCAGAAGCCTCCACGCCAATTCCAAGGGCTTGCGTCTCCATCGCTTTCTTTTATTACTGCTGTAGTCGCTCATCATGGGGGAAAGTGTGTGTGTGTGTGTGTGTGTGTGTGTGTGTGGAGGGGGGGTGATGAAGAGAGAATGATTCAGAGAGAAATAGATAAGGAGGAAAGAGGTGGGGAGACACAAAGGGAGGGTGGAAGGAAGAGAATTAAAAATTTTGGAACATAAGGGAAATTCATACATTGAGAGGTCAATGAAGAAAGAATATCCATATTAGGACCAGCTTAAGGCAGTCAACTACTTCATCATAACTTGTTAAAAAGATATGTGTATGGTACCTTCTATACTTCTAAAGTACCAGGCAGGCTGTGGCAAAATAAAAATGGATGCAAATGCTTTGGCGGCACCCCACCCCCCTCAAGAGGAGGGTCTATTTCTTCTTCAGGTGAAGGTGGCCTGTGACTACTCTAACCCATGCAGCTTGGCCAGTTCTGGCCTGGTCTCTGACAAGACTGGCGCTTTCTGCTTTGGCCTCTAGACTCTAGCTGCAATGCTGAGGTCATATGTAGGGTCAATCAACAGTCCCATCTGAGCTCCCAGATGACAGCCAGCGTCAGCTGGCATGCTGGACACCCACCTTGGGTGCCTAGTCCATCCAAGCCTTCAGATATACTAGAAAGGCTGCGTGCTCATTTCATCATCTCCTTCTTTGGAGCCAGAAAGTTGCTTTTCCAAAAAACTTCTGTTAACATGAATGGTCAGGAATATTTGCTTGTATTACGGTGTGTTTAAGATGAATCCTTAAAAGTTTCATGCCATCACGGGCATGGAGGAAGGGTGCACATTATTCTAGGCTGTGAGTCTTTTCGTTTCATTAACTCCACGCCCAAGTAACAATCACTGCGTGCTTAGAAGCCCTCCTCACTTGTACCAAGCGACCCTATTCAAGAGAACTTTGCCAGTATCTTTGGTTGTGACCCTTAGTTTTTAATACAGTAGACTTTCCATTAACTGGAACCCAAGCAAGTGGCACTCTCAAGCAACCAGCAACGATTTTTTCAGTTGCTTGAGAGTACCAGTTGCTTGAGTTCCAATTAATGGAGAGTCTACTTACCCTTATCCAGCATCTACCAGTCCCCATGGGAGGGAGTCTACTACCTGTAGCTATTACTGGTTGGCCTGTATTTCTATCTGTCTATCTATCTATCTGTCTATCTATCTATCTATCTATCTATCTATCTATCTATCTATCTATCTTTGTCATCAACATCTATATCTATTTATCTAAGCATTACAAATCTCAAATTTCAAATATATCTCATATATATTTAATATACACATACCCATATTAACACTGCCTATTTTAATGCCATAGTGCCTTGAATAAATTAATGTATTCAACTGTTTTATTATATTTTTATTTTTTTGGAAAACCTAGGTTTTCTTTTTTCTCCAGATTTATTTTCTTTGACTTTAATGTAAAACTGGAGAGAATATGAGTGATTTCTGAAATATTGACATACCTTCTATTGACATTACATTCTATATTTTGCTTTCTTTCAACTAATTTCTCAGAGATAATAATGGTGATAGCTGCCATTTTTTAGTATTAGCATAAGCCAGGAATGTAATGAGATATGCTAATGAATATGTTATATCATTTATTTGTCACAACAACCCCTAAGCTTTGGAATTGTTTTTCTCATTTTTCTGTTGAGAAAGCAGAGACTTAGAGAAATTGAGATACTTGCTCAGGGTCACACGGATAGTATTAAAACCAGGATTTCAATCCATACTCATCTCAATTTCCTACATTCTTATCTTCTTGTATCTACCAATTCATATAAAGAGATTAATTTGGTCATTCATCCAGTCATTTCAAAAATTCTTAAGAAATCTCCTGTATTAAATAGCTTAGTTAAATCATACAAGGTAAAAGGCAAGTAGAAATAAATAGGATAGTCTTCATGTTCACAAGGAGTTTTCTGGGCTAGAATTTGAGGCATGTTTCATAGTATCAGTGAAGTAGAACTGTAGGTATTTCTCACCTTCCTTACTGTATCAGTCAGCACAGGCTAGGTTATGCTGCAAAAACAAACAATTCCAGAATCCCAGTGGTTTAAAACAAACTAGTTTCCTGCCCATGCTATTCAGTCCCCAAGACTTGGGTTGGGGCTCTATACCATGTTGTCATTTTCTCTTTGGGACACAGCACTATATGGAACATGTATGGTCACTGTGGCAGAAAAAAAAGAGAGAGAGGGTCCCAGTGGGGCAATTAAATGCTCCAGCCAGAAAGTGACACACTTTACTTATACTCACAACACATTGGCTAGGGCTGGTCACAGCCACCCTAGGAAAGCCAGGGCAGGCAACCCTCCAGGAGGAGGAAGAAGTAGAATGTGTGGAAACCAGCAGTAATGACTTCCACATTCACAGTCATTTAGGAATCCACATGAATATGTGGAAGAACTTTCAAAACAGAATACATTTATGCCTGATGTGTGTCAGTGCTTTGTCAGTATCATGGAATTCAGTTGCGAAGTTTGATAATTTTAAGAGTTTACTTCAAATCCCTTCCTTGAGGCTATTCAAAGGGAAGTGTGGGGGAGCCACACATCATGGAAAGGTTACTATGAATCCTTTATTCTTCAGGTTTTCAGTCTTTAGGATAGGGCTTTGGCTAATAGCTCTCAAGGACTAGCTGGAGACGGAGCAATCCTGCTGCCAAGAACAAAGAAAAGCTGGATAGAGTAGGCCCATGCACACGTGCACTTGTGCACACACACCCAGAGTCTGAATAAGAGTTACTTAAAGAGACTGTATTTGAGGGTCTAATATCTGGAAGAGAACATTCACTCGTGGAGGAGAATCTGGCATCCTATGCTGATTTCCCCTAAGATGCTTGTCTATCCATACCCCGGGCAAAGAAGCTAAGGAAATTAGGCAAAAGTAACTCAGTGGAGAAGAGAAAGAACATCTGAGCAGAGCTCTGGCTAGTCCCATGGGCCTGGATGGGCAAAAGCGATGTTCAGCACTGCTAAGGCAGTAAGAACTCAAGGGGCCGAAATCCCAGAGGAAAGGAACTTCAAAAAAGTGCAACCCACACTTCAAGCTGCCTTTCTCCTACAGGTTTTCTTTTTTCTTTTCTTTTCTTTTCTTCTTTTCTGATTCTTAAACTGCTCAGGTTGAGAGGTAGAAAAGCTGAATAGAAATCAGTTTCTAAGAAACCAAAAACTTCATGCAGAACGATTGGCTATCTCATGATACTGGAGTGGGGGAAAAAAAAATGTAGTTCCACGCCTATCAAAGGAGAGGCCCAGTTGGCAGCCCATCTGGGGCCCCTGCAGGATTGTATTTTAGGAGTAAGGGCCAACCAGAGATTAGATAAAGCCCTTTAAAAACTAAAATCCAATCTGAAGCTGATCAACTCCTGATTGAATTAAGGAATCTGCTTCTATGTTAGCCATTTCCAAGGGGGCAAAGAAAATTCTTTTTGAAGTTAGATAAAATCATCCATAAAGAAATCTATTTATTTATTTAAAAACCATTTTTAGGGTTAAATAAAAATTACCAGGCATACCAAGAAACGAGAGAAACCTGACAATATTGACACTTTCACATGCATATTTTCAAAAGAAAACTGTGGCTAATATATTAAATAATACAGATGACAAATTAAAAATATTTTTATAGAACTAGAATGCATAAACTCAATGGAAATGAAATAAAATTAAAAATCAAGAAATTACAAAATGCAAAATCTGAAATTAATTAGGCAATAGATGTGATTTTTAGCAGATCACCCAGCTGAAGGACAAATTAGTTGCCTGGAATATATGTCAGTAGGAAATATCCAAACTAAAGCAGGGAGAAAAGGCTGAACTATTATACAAAATGTTTTTGTGAGTAATTAAAATGGAGATGAATAAATAAAAATACAATTGATAATTTTCATGGATAAGGAAAATCCATGGCAATTTTCCCCATACTAATTGTTCAAGTCAATATTATTTAATAAAAATTACAAGTTTATATTTATGTGTGTGGAAATTGACAAACTGATATTAAGATGTAATAGAAATTCTAAGGTGAAGAACAGCCGAGTCTATCATCAAGAACAAAGTTGAAAGACTTACATGACCAAATTTCAAGATTTATTATAGGGGAAGCCAGGATGGCTTAGCGGGTTAAGCGCTCACTTTGCAGCCCTGGGGACCAAAGAGTGAATCCTGGCCTCGGCTGTTGTGAATCCATATGCTGAACTGGGGTGAGCTTCCCATGCAGGAGGCCCCAGCCCAGTTCCTGCCCTGTGCAGCCCCCACCCACGTGTGTGGAATGAAACCATGTTGAAAACTGATGATGTACAACTATGGAGACTGCTCTGGGCCCTCCCCCTTCTCTCTGTCTCTGCCTCTGTATCTCTCTCTCTCTCTGTGTCAAAAACAATAAAATAAATTCTTAAAAAATAATAAATAAATAAAGATTTATTATAAAGTTGCAGGTACAGAGATGATGTGGTATCAGTGTAATGACGTACTGTCTAGTATACTCCATTCTGGATGG
>PVKE010033505.1:0-17892 GCA_004027555.1 Craseonycteris thonglongyai
TGAAGGACATGAAGAGTGAGACCATAAAATCTAGCGGGAAGAAATTATGATCGAACGTGTTGCATTACTATCCAGGCTTCACTCCTGTAGAATTTCTTTACTCTGCAGTGGAGAAGGCGGTGAGGCTGGCTCACATCATAAGGAATGAAGGATTTGTCGACACGACAGAAGACATCAGCGCCCTTATCGATTGCCACTCAGACCCACTGACCGGTGAAGACCTCCTTGAGATGACAAAGTCTGCAAGTGAGGAAGAAAACGAAGAGGAAGACGAAGAAGAAACTGAAAAGCGTGGCCTTACCCTGGAGAATCTGCAACAATTGTGCAACATGGCAAGAGCGATGCAACAATTTGCACAAGGCATTGACTACAATATGGTTCGAGCTGTCAAGTTCAGCAATCACGTTGATGGGGTTATGTCCTCGTACAGGGGAATTTTGAAGGAAAAGAAAAAACAAAGACAACAACTACCCATCACCATGTTTCTCTCCAAGGTAAAGCCCCCGGCTCTGCCATCAGCGCCTCCAGCAGAAGAGTCTCCGAGGGAGCCTAACGCTTCTACGAGTCACGTGAGAGCCTCTCCTCCGCCACCCACACAAGACTCTTCGCCTCTCTCAGAAAGCAATGTTGATTCATGTTTATTACTGTCTAAGGTTTTGTCATTAACCTTATTAATGAGCACTGACACGTTTAAGTAAATGCGTATACTGTTGTCATTTTTGTCTTAAATGAGTGAAGTATGAATACTGTTTACATATTTAAAACATTCTTGTACCCGCATACACGAAAATTCCTAGGGGCAAATCCTACTTCGCGGTTTTTCAGCTTTTGTGGAAGGTTCTGGTCCCCATTAACCACGAAAAACGAGGGATCACTGTATATTTTTCTCTCTCTCTTCCTGGTCTGCCTTCCTTTCCAGTTTGTTTAGAAAAATCTTTTTTTTTTTAACTGAACTGGGGGCCTTGCCGCATTCGGGAAGCACACCCCAGTTCAGCATCTGGGTCCGCCTGGGCCAGAGCCAGGATTCGATCCTGGGTCCTCGGGGCTTCAAAGCAAGTGCTTAACCTGCTGAGCCATCCTGGCTTTCCCTTGGAAAATCTTATTCGTCATTAAAAATTCATCTCACAGTCCACCTCTCTGAATCCTTTTCTGAACACACCAGCAAAATGACTGCATCCGCCTTTGCACTTCATACTGACTTCCCTTAAAGCAAGTGTCCCGTTGAGTTCTAATGATTTGCTTCTAAGCTGGTGTCCCTATCATATTAACTTCTAAAGAAGCTCTGTCCAGTACAAAGGTAATGTGAGCCACAAATGTGAGTCTCATACACCACTTTCAATTTTCTGGTGCCCACGTGTGAAAAAGTAAATGTAAGAAGAAAATGTTATCTTAATAATATATTTAATTCAATATATCCAAAATATCATTTAAATGTAATCAGTATAAAAACATTACTAATGAGATATTTTACATTCTGTTTTTATATTAAGTCTTCAAAATCCAGGGTGTTCTTTTATTTACTTTTTTATATTTATAGCATGTCTCAGTTCGTACTAGCCACATTTCAAGTACACAATAGCCACATATGTCTAATGGACCGTATTGAACAGTGTGTTTCCAAAAGCAGGATCTGGTATCTTTTTGCACTTAGTAAATGTTTAATAAATTGTTCAAGCAATAAATAACCCTAAGCTGCCAATGCCTCTAGCTATCATGCATTAGGCCTCTGTAAATAAACCCCAAAAAGAATCTGCAAACAAATCTCTCCTGTAGAAAAAAAACAAGAGTCTGGCAAATAATATCAACTGCCAATTTGGTTCTAAAACCTCCTTGTAGAAGTAAGTTATTTTTGCACATGTATTTAAATAATAGTCTTAACTTAGCTGTTGTCAGGCCCCTATTTATGTACCTGGACATCTCTTTATAATAACACATTTTTTATCATTTTTTTAAAGATTTATTTTTATTGTTTTTGACAGAGAGAAAGAGATACAGAGACAGAGAGAAGGGGGAGGGCCCAGAAAAGTCTCCATAGTTGCACATCACTGGTTTTTTCACATAGTTTCGTTCCACAGGTGGGCGTGGGGCTGCACAGGGCAGGAACTGGGCAAGGGTCTCACCCCGGTGAGAACTGAACTGGGGGTACTCCCCAGTTCAGCATATGGATCCACCCGAGCCAGGGCCAGGATTCGATCCTTGGTCCCCAGGGCTGTAAAGTGCATGCTTAACCCACTGAGCCATCCCGGCTTCCCCATTTTTTTTTATCATTTTTTAAATGTCTTCTTGCCTTGCCAGCATAGTACACTTTTTAAAGGCAAAAACCACTCTGTCTTGTTCATTGTTGTATACTCAGTGCCTATCATTGTGGCTGGCACATAATAAGTATTCTAAGAATATATTTATTGATTTGCAAAATTGGAGAGCTTGGATCAATACATATTCCATTTTTTCTCTGAATTAGTAGATAACTATTTTTTCATTCATTTCAAAAACAAGGAGCTCATTATAACTATGTGTAAGTGTTTGAGGCAGAGATGGTTACAAAATATGGCTCCTGCCTTCAGTCTAATGCACAAAAAATTCCAAATTTAATCCCACAGCAGGACTCTCCTTCCCAGAACATTCCAACACCCTATGTTTATGATGAAGACTTGGCAACATGCATGCATGTAGCATTTCTGTCTACCACAGTCGCTTGCATACTCTTGTGAGCTTCCTAACAACCCAAGGAAACAGGTGTTTCCACTTCTTATAGGCTCCAAAAAGTTAAATAACCCTCAAAGTGTCAAAATATTAATAAGTAACAGAACCCGTCGTAGAAAGCAAATGTTCTGACTCTTAGAACATATTTCCACAATTCTGGCTCTACCTCTGAAGTTTGTGAATACATTTTCCAAGTCACCTAACCTTTAGTTTATTATATTCTTGTATTTCAACTGCCCGCCTCTTGTTTTTCTTTAACTTGCATTATATGTGACTAGCACATAGGGATAAAAGTAAGGCAACCTCCTCCAGAACTCTGAATATTCGACCAATAACACAAACACAATAAATGAGACTGGCAATCTGCAAACATCAGCTCAGTACAGTGGGCAGGGACATCATGTGCAGATGAACAAGCTGGGCACTGAGCAACTTTGCAAAGCGCCATCTGGGTATAACCTGAAAACTGCAACTGGCAGCCTTGGAGGTGCTTACCTCCCAGGTCAAGACAGAAAAACAACCCTAGAAATTCAATCCTGGTCGGTAGGGTATAAACAAAAGCTGAAAGAGGTGGGACTCGATTCCTATCAGGCCTTCACAACTAAAGGGTAAATGCCTCTAGAGCAGGAGCCAGGCCCAGGTTGTTTTCACATCAACACTGTGCCCAATAGGCCTAGTTCATGACCAGAAATAAACGATCATATATCTATTGTAGACTCTGTTCACTGGAACTCAAGCAACTGGCAAAGTCTGTTGCCAGTTGCTTGAAAGTTTGCTGGTTGCTTGAGAGTGCCCATCACCTGAATTCAGGTTAATGAAGAGTCTACTTACATTTATTTAGCATCTATCAATCCCCATGGGTGCTGGTCTACTTTTTTTTTTAGTGTGTGTGTGTGTGTGTGTGTATGTGTGTGTGTCCAAAGACTGCAAAAGGCAAGTTTTATGCAAGTTAATAATAATCACAAAACACATGGAAGTAGTACTTTTTATTTATAAAGTACTTGAAAAATACCAGAAATTACTATAAATCACTCATTGTTTGGCATACAATTTGAGACCCATATCCACCTTTTTAAAGTAAATAGCTCTTAAGGAAAACAGTTTTATTCATTTTGCATAGACTTATAAATAATTTAAAGTGATCTGTAAGAACTTCTGAAGATGTTTTATTCTAGGAAAAGAAAAATATCAAGAGTTACAACTTGTGACACAGGTTTAAGTGTGTGACACAATATGATTCAGTGGGCTAAAAGACATATCTTCTCTGTCACATCTTGGCTTTTTGCGTGTTCCTGGAATGCTAGGCATATTTGAGGAATTTTTATTGACGAGCTTGTCAGTGGAGGCCCCCTGTGAATACACAAAAATTTTATTAAAAGTTTCCTCCCACAACTCACACTTAGCTTAAAAAAAAAAAAACACAACTGAATTTTAGTGATGGTCATTCAGCTGCAATTTCTAGAGTCAAGGCTGATTAAATATTAATTGCTGACATGCAGGCTTTTTCCAAGTTCACTTTCCACTACACAGAACATGGAGAAGCATTCCGGCTCATTAACTCCTTGTTATTTCTCCTGCTTTGATACGGCATAATTTGTGAAATGATCAGACTCTGTTGCTCTGAAGTGATGAGGCCAGGACTCTGGCTCACCCCTGGATTTTGGCCCTTCATTGGGTCATAGCTTAGTCAAATCTAATTTTTAGACTACCTTTTCAATTAATGAAAATAAGCTATATCATCTCAGGAAGAAATAAAGGCTCTGTAATACATTCAACTTAAACATTTAATATGTATTTAAGTACACAGCTTTCTGCTAGGCCTTTTGGAGCATGCATATAACTTATGGTCCCTGACTTTAAGGGACATACCATTTAATTGGGAAGACAATACACATAAGAATGTGCACACACGAACACAGAGAGTGAAACAGCAGTCTAAGGCAGTATACCCTGAGCATCAATAAAGTGTGAATAAAAAGACAGATTCTGAGCCAGACAGTTTGGATTCAAATCCAAGCTCAACAATCCTGTGACCTTGTGTAAGTTACTTAGCCTCCCATGTCTCCGTGTTCTCTATAAAATGGTGGTGATAACAGTATTTACTTCATCTAATTGTGTGATAAATAAATGAATGAAGGATAACTTAGAACAATGTTGGGCACATATAGGCACTCAGCTTAATCAAGACTAGCAGTTATTACACATAATTAGGAGCCGAATATGTGGGACAGGAAATGCTTTTGAAGTTCAGACAAGTGAGAAATCAGTGTGTATTGGTTGATCAAAAATGTTATGCAGAGAAAATATATTAGCATCTAAAGTAAGATTTGAAGGAGAAGATAATTGCCAGAGCAGGAGGGGAATTCAGAGGACCAGACATAGAACCTCCTAGTTAGAGTGGGATTTATTTTTGTTTGTTTGTTTGTTGTTGTTTTGTTTTGTTTTGTTTTGTTTTTCATTTTTTCCATTGGAAAATAAGGGAGATGAGGTTGAAGGATGGACCTCTCATTGTGGAAATGCCAGGTACCAGGATAAAGATTGTGAGTTTTACCCTTTGGACAATAGAAAGTTCCTGAACAGGAAAATGATAGAATAAGAATAGTGTCTTTTCAAGGGGAATTCTGCATCACTTGAAAGTGAGGCTTGGAGGGGAAGGGAGACTCAAGGCAGGAAAGACATTCATGAGACTATTGCAATTATCCAGATGCAAGGGGATGAAGAATAAAAAAGGAAACACTCAGCACAGATGCTTTCATGAAAGAACGATCAACTGGCCTTGGTTATAGATTAGAGATGAGAGGACTTGGTTGATAGCATGAGTGATAAAAAGAGTGATGACACTAGAGACAAAAATAGGTAAATCAGAAGAGCTGACCTTATTTTGAAGTAGGGAGGATGAAATCACAATTTCACTCTGGACGTAAAGACTTTGAGGTAACAGAAAATACCCCAAGAGAAATCTCGTAAGTGCAGACGACATTATTACAGAAAAGAAATCTAAGCTCAAACACAGGTTGGGGACCCTTAGGTCATGAAAGCCAGAAGAGCATATGAGTTCACAGACAGGACTAACAGATACTAAGAATTCATGCATACCAAGAAAAAGGAAAAAAAAAAAAAAAGACACACTTGGAAGAAAGAGTGTGGATTCTTCATGGAAGAAGTTCTGACTCTTCTCCCTACCACATGGCCATGGTGAAGTCCTCAAAATGATAAAGAATGACACGTGATCTTGAAGCTTTGGTCTAAATCAGTAAACAAATGTGTCCTGGGAAAGACTCTGAGCTGAAAGTCAGGAGGGCGGGGAGTTCTATGAAGCAGGGTGATGTGATTAACAATAGAGGGTCTCTCTTCCAGTTCTAAAATTCTACGGGATTCTGGGTACCGCTAGATGTGTTGTTATGAATAGCATTAGTCATTCTTTTTGCATTATTTTTCTTTTCCAGTATTTTCTCATAAGAATATTTTATTTTTTTAAGTATGGGAAAAAGTATTCTAAAAGCTCATCTATAAGATGTCTGGCTGCAGGAATAAAATTTAATTCCAATTTCAAGGAAAATGTAGATACTACAGATAATTAAAAGAGATATTTATATATATAGGTATATTCTATTCATAAGGAAATTGCGCACCATTTTTAAGGATATCATATACCTTTGTAAGGAGAAAAATCAAATGCATAACAATTATTTTTCATCTCTATTTTTGATACATAAGAGACCTAAAGAAACAAATCACTTCTTTTAAAAATTAAGCCTAAATTTTTTTCCATAAATTCTGAAAGTATACAGACACTTCATTTATTTAGTCAGTCAGTGAAAACTGAATGCATTGGGGCATATATACGTCAGTAAAGAAAACATTAAAATGTACTCTCTCTCTACACAAAGTAATGTTGAATTTTTTTCCTTTGGCATCTTCTCCTTCATTGTCCACTGCACTACACAAGCTCATTGTGTGTAACTGAATTCTGTTGAACTTGTGACTGCTGGAGGGATATTACAACATAGAAAATTTACAACAGAATATCACACATCATCATTCCCTTTTTTTTTTTTTTTAATATTTTCATTTTCATTAGCCTCTTATATTTGTAGGTTTTTTGTTTTGTTTAAGATTTATTTTATTGTTTTTTGACACACACGGAGAGACTGAGAGAAGGGGGAGGGCCCAGAACAGTCTCCATAGTTGTACAGCATCAGTTTTCAACATGGTTTCATTTCATACAGGTAGGCAGGGGCTGCACAGGGCGGGAACTGGGCTGGGGTCTCCTGCATGGGAAGCACGTCCCCTCGAGCCAGGGGCCAAACCAGGGGGCAAGAACTGAACTGGGGGCCTCCCGCATGGGAAGCACACCCCAGTTCAGCATATGGGTCTCCAGGGGCCAGGATTCGCTCCACAGTCCCCGGGGCTGCAAAGCAAGCACTTAACCCACTGAGCCATCCCAGCTACCCCTCACATCACCATTCTTAAAAGTTGCTTGGTCACATCTACCTCTTAAAACTTTTCACCAATTCTTTTTCCACTAAGACCATACCTAACCTTCCACTATGGGACTGGGTTCCTCTCTTCTCTGCAAAAACTTCCCCACTGTCTGCCCTTCTCAAGGACATTGACCTATTTTTTCCACCTGTCAGTGGAAAATTAAAAAGTGCTTTTCTTCATTATGCTGCACCATTAATGCCCTTCCCAGATTTGTCTTAACTTGTATATGCTCCATCTGTGGTTCTCACATTTTAGAGTGTGTTAGCATCACCTGGAGAGCTTGTTAAAACAAAGTTAAGGGCCCCACCCCAGAGTTTCAGGTTCAGTAGGTCTGAGGTGAGGCCAGAGGATTGGCATTTGTAACTAATTCCCATGAGATGCTGATGCTGCTGGTGATCTGAAATACTCTAAAAAATTACTGCTTTGAAGGTTTTTTCTAATAGAATCATATCAAAACTCCTGGAGTTTAGCCATTTATCAGGAGAATTGAACTTTTCAACTAAAGTTTTTCTTATCTTGGACTTGAGTAAGACAACCTCTACTAGTAACATTTTCTGTAAATGCAAGCTATCCTTAGAACATCTATCCTGTCCTCTGATCGAGCATTCTGTGATTAGGATTCTGACTCCATCTTTTGATGTTTAACTGCTAGCAGCTCTCAAATCTCAACACTCCCTCTTCCGAAGCAGACCAGTTGTACAATGTCAAATGGGACAGAAAACCACAGTACTGTCCCATATCAAATGGTACAGATGGTCAGCCTACTCTCACTGGCTAAATTCAAGGTGTCAATAAACTGACCAGATGTATTGTTTGAAACAGGACAGTACCGTTGTTTTCTGTTCCATTTAACATGGTAAGTCTGGTCAGCCTACCTCTTCCCCTCCTATCAGCCTCTGAGCAATCTGATAAGAAAGTCTCGGTGCTCCCTGCTTTGGTGAAGGTGGGAGAGTCAAACCACAAAATCATCTTTACACATGAAACCTCAGCCTAGCCCATCCAATAACCACAAAAAAAACCTAGGCCCATCTCCTTTCCTTACTATCTCAAGCCATTTTGGACCTTGCGTGAGAGGCCTGCCTTGCTCTCCTACAGAAATCCCCATTATGTAAGTAATAAACCTTCTCATAACCCTTTGTTTGTATGGTATATGGTATCATCAGTCTTGACATCCAGACCAAATTTTGAGTGGGGCAGGGTCACTCATGCTTTTTGCAAGATGACCATAGCAATTTCCCCAGGATGCAGAGGGTTTTTCTTTTTTCGTCACATTTAAAGAACCTAAGAAAAATAATTCTGTGCAACCATATGGGTAAAATTAAGTAAAAGCTATATATGAAATTTGAGACACCCCTCCCAGCCTACTAGAAACTGGGTACAGACATTCTAGAAAGAAAATTAGAGGTAACTACTCTAGAAATTCATTCCAGCCCAAGAGAAAAGTTCTAAATATAATGACATGACCAGAGTACTTTAGAGGGTAGACTATGGCAACCACATTCATAGACAGAGAACTTCCAAACAGCTTTTTAATGTCCTACTTAAAAATGAGCAGACAACTAAGGAGCAGACATTTGAGGACAGTATCTCATTTAAAAAACAGAAGTCAGGATAAATAATAAGAAAAATGTAACTTATAGGAAACAAATACAATATAAGAATAAAAAACAAAAATATATATATGGCTAATATCTTCAACAAGAAAAGAGAACACATTACAACCACGAAGCAAGAATAAGACACTATAAGAAAATAATATGCAGAGAACAAAAACGAGCTCTGAGAAATCAAAATACCCGGTATGTGATAACAGAAATAAAGAACATAAAAGAAGAAATCTTCCAGAAAGTAAAACAAAAAGACAAAAATTTAAAAAATTAAAAAATTAGAAAAGTCCTATAGGTCAAAAATCCAAAAAATAGAATATCCAGGGGAAAAAAAAGAGAGTAAATATCAAGATAATAAATTTTTTAATTTCCCATAATTGAAGATAATTAATTTTCACATTGAAAGATCCACAAATTTCTAATACAATAGATGAATATAGACCTATATGAAGCCATGTTTTGTGAAATCTCATAGCAAGAAGGTAGAAAAGATCCCAAAAGCTTCAATAATTTTTTTCTTACAAAAGATTAAGAATCAAAATGGCATTGGACCACCCAAGAGAAACTGTAGAAACTAGAAGTCAAAATTCTGAGGGAAAATGATTTCTGACATCAAGAATTATATACCCAAACTATTAATTAAAAGCTACAGTGAAATAAAAATTATTCTTTGATAATGTAAATCTGAAAAACCTTTTCTCAGATATACCTTGCTCAGAAAACTACCAGAGGATACGTGCCACCAAAACAAGAACTGAAACCAAGAAATAGGAAAACAGGGAACCAAAAACCGGGTAATCTAACATAAGAGCAAAGAAAAAATCACTAGGAAGATAGTACAGAGAGCTTCCGAGAAGATGATTCTGAAGCGAGTCTTGAGAACAACTACGATAGTTTAGAGTAAGCTGAAAAGCACCAAGAGAGATTATTTTAAAGATTTATCTCATTTACTTTATTTTTTTATTTTTTGAGAGAAGGTAAGAGAGAGGGAGAGAAGAAGGGAGGGCCCAAGCAGTCTCCATAATTGTACTTCATCAGTTGTGACATGATTCATTCCACACAGGTGGCTGTGGGGCTGCACGGGGCAGGAACCAAACTCAGGGCCTCCCACATGGGAGGTGAGAACCTTCACTGCCATCCCTGTGATTACCAGTTGCACCACACTTTACCATATGGGTTTGCACAAGCTGTGGCTGGGATGTAATCCCTGGACCATGAGGTTGCAAGACAAATGCTCAACCTGTTGAGCTATCTCAGTATCCCTGAGTCTTCTTATTTTTTAAGAAGATAACTAGAAATAACTTAATGTGGCTGATTAAATTTACACAACGGACAAGAGAGTTTGAAATTGAATTAACGACGAGTATAAAATAGCAAAACAAATAATTATCAACTTCAAAGAAACTAAAGTACTTACAAGAGAGAAAAAGCAACCATAATATGCCATTTGGCTTATCTGTACAATAACATTTTTATAATCAAAATAATAACACTGAATATTGATCTAACCAAATTTCTGCTATAGCTATTTTAGGAGGGAAAGGAAACATCAGGAAATAACTATGTATGATAGGTCAAAAGAAAAAGTATCAGGCCAGGCAATCAGCTAAATATTTTGACTAAAACTGCAAAGGTTTAGTAATAATAAAGTTCTAGCAAAAAAAAAAAAAAAAAGGTAACAATATAAATCTACTATATAGAGAGATGGAAGTAAATATCAAAAGAGAGCTCTCTGGGTGGTGAGCACATAATGCAATGTATACACAATGTAATGTAGAATTGTACACCTGGAAACAATGTAATTGATATCAATTCATGTCACCCCAATAAATTTCACAACAAAAAAAAGCTCAGTTGGTTGAAAGTCATTGCTGAAGAGTGGAAATTTGGGAGCTTCGGTAGAGGTACCCAGTGAACTCAAATTTTTTTATTGCAAGCCCTGTAAAATTTTCTGACTTCTTAAGCTATACGCAGGTATA
Source organism: Craseonycteris thonglongyai (assembly GCA_004027555.1). Taxonomy (NCBI): domain Eukaryota; kingdom Metazoa; phylum Chordata; class Mammalia; order Chiroptera; family Craseonycteridae; genus Craseonycteris; species Craseonycteris thonglongyai. The sequence continues at coordinate 10,775 of PVKE010033505.1, forward strand.
GCTTTAAATGCTTTAAGTAAAAATTATTCATAATTTAAAAAATACCTTATTCAATAAAAAATTACTAAATTTATTTCTTTTTTAATACATGTATATGGAAGAATATATATGCGTGTGTGTGTGTGTGTGTGTGTGTGTGTGTGTGTGTAGAGAGAGAGAGAGAGAGAGAATATGAATATAGAAGAAAAGCAAGGGAAGGGAGAAAAAAAAGTAGAAGTTTCTGAATTTAAAGAATTACCAAATTCAGGGAAATCAGGATGACTTGGTGGGTTGAGCGCTCACTTTGCAGCCCTGGGGACTGAGGATCGAATTCTGGCCCCTGCCTGTGCTGACCCATGTGCTGACTGGAGTGTGCTTCCCATGTGGGAGGCCCCCAGTTCGGTTCATGCCCCCCATTTAGGCTCCTGGCTCAAGGGGGCGTGCCTCCCATGCAGAAGGCCCTCAACATAGTTACGACCCTGTGTGGCCCCTGCCCACCTGTGTGGAATGAAACCATGTCAAAAACTGATGAGGTACAACTATGGAGATGGTTCTGAGCCCTTCCCCTTCTCTCTACGTCTCTCTGTTTGTCAAAAAACAATAAAATAAATCTTAAAAAAAGAATTACCAAATTCATGGTAAAATTTTTGTTGCTTTATTTCCTCAATTGACAGAAATGAAAACATAACATCTAGCATGATTTTTTTTGTGGGGTTGGGTTTAATTTTGCTTTGTTTTGAGGGAAGAAAATACCTGTAACTTTTTAGATATTAAAAAGGTGTCCTCGTACTTTGATGGGGAAGCTGGGATGGCTCAACGGGTTAAGCACTCACTTTGCAGTCCTGGGGACCAAGGATTGAATCCTGGCCCCTACCCCCTGCCCATGTAGACCCATATGCTGAACTGGGGAGTGCCTCCAGTTCAGTTCTTGCCGGGGCCTATGTGGGAGGCTCCCGGCCCAGTTCCTGCCCTGTGCAGCCCTGCACTCACCTGTGGAGTGAAACTATATGGAAAAACTAATGCTGTCAACTATGGAGATTGTTCTGGGCCCTCCCCCTTCTCTCTGTCTCTCTCTGTCTCTGTTTCTCTCTGTCAAAAATCAATAAAACCTTAAAAAAAATTAAAACAAAAGGTGTCCTCGTACTTTGAAAAGCTGAGAACAAGCTGATCTACTTTTCAAAAGTGAATCTCTGTTGTTAATATTCACATCTCAGTTCTGTTTCTCCCTGAGGACAGCCACGAAAAATAGAGGCAGTTATTTTTCCTGTAAGCCTGAGGGTGCTTTTAAAATCTGCGCTAATGTCTGCGCTAATGCTACTGATCCCAGGTGAATTTCTGCAAATGGGAATATTGGCAAATCTGTTTCTCTGTAAAATAACCATTTTCACATCTGGTGTTGCTTTCCATTTGTCTATATTATAGATGTAAAGCCTAGGAAACTGGTAAGGGTTTGTTTATGATTCTTGAAAAAATAATATTCAATTTAACGTTAGGTATACTATTAGCTCTTAATAAGCAGTTTTCCAAGTTTTGTATTTTCTAACTTTTGCATTTATCACACTAGAAGTTTAATAAACTAAGCAAACACCCCAAGTCACAAATTTCAATAAGAAAGTTCTCAGGTTTGAGGGGTTCTAAGTTGTTTTGTTTTATGTTCTAACACTTGCATTTTTCTTCACAAATACTATGGTTTACCTAAAAAAATCAAACGACTAAAGAAGTAATTCACTTTGTGTGGAACAGCACTTTCTAAAACAACAGCAGATGGGAAGGCGATGTCAAGAGTCTGTGACGCTAGTGAATGGCCAAGTGGCTCTGTCAAGTACATACTTTAATGTCAGCTTGTGAGTCTCTGGAGAGGGGAAGGGGCTAAAGATAAACATTTGGACATCAGCCTCATAGCAGTTGCATTTAAAGCCTAAGGGACATACTACCCAGTCATTGAGAGTGAGAGAACACAGTTAGGAAAGAATAGCCCAAAGAGGTTGAAAGAAATAAAACACTCAGATGTCAGTCAAGTCAAAGACAAGGTGCCAACACAAGAGAGACAGGAGGAAACAGGGAAACTGTGGTACCCTGGAAGCCAAAGGAAGGTTCAAGGTGTTTTATGAAAAATTAATGTCAGTCCTTAGATTCACCAATAGGAGGAGTCAAAACTGTCACTGTATTTGGCATATGTATCAAGCACATTATTAAATAGTGCTGGGGATTGGTCATCATCAAATGTGATTGGTCATCATCAATGTACAGTGCTACTATTCTGACTGATTCTCTCCAACAAGGTTAGGTACAGACAGATAGATAATAGATAGATAGATAGATAGATAGATAGATAGATAGATAGATAGATAGATAGATAGAGATAGTTGGGTCATGCAGTGTCAGGGTTTGCCAAATGTGTGAGATAAAAGGATAGACAAGATGAAGAAAGTTATTTGCAAGGGAATGATTATAATATTAGATTACAGAACCTAGTCTGGAAAGGAACAACATCAAAACATCAGGAGACTGATTGATATTCAAAATAACCTAAAAATAAACATTGTTCCAATATCAATTTTTCTCCATTTCTAATAGTTTTTCCCCAGGATAGAGTTCTAAAACTAGAAGTATTAAGTCAAATAGTATGAATTTTTTAAGTTATTGACATATGTTGCCAAATTGCTTTATGCCATCTTAAACTGAGCAGCAAAGTATAACTCCTATTACCTATCTTAAAAACTCTAGCCAGTTTCATTAAAATATACAAGAAAAATATTTGATTGATATTAAAACTTTCATTGTCTCTAAAACTGAGCAAATAGCTCCCACCCTTCCTTAAATCTCCTACCCATGCATTTCTCTCTTGATTTACTTTTCCTTCAGTGTAAATTAGCCTTTTCATAGTGAGTGATAATGTTTCAATTCAAAATCCTTAAAGTAACCATAAATACTTCATTCAAAATAAAAAACATCTGAACAAAAATTTTTCTTTAAATTATATACCAACAAAAAATTTAGTTTCATTCCAGCAGCAAAAATGGTCTCCCTCTACCTTTTCTCTCTCAACTCTGATCACTAAGAATTTAATTAAGTAACAAAAAGTTATTTCATCTTTTCTTCTCTCCTTTGTAGTTGATGTAAGTCAGCTTTTTTCTAAGAGACCTAAAAATGTTTGCAGAGGTTCTTGTGCTTAGAGCTTATTACCAAGAGAGGACAAAACAATCTTGATAGAAATAAAACAACCATGTAAGTCAGCTCATGCATGAATTTCTGAAATGTTTCATAAAATTCACTAATATAGTGATGTTTTCTATGTTTATATGTTGCTCCTCTGTGATTGGCAGTTCTAGAGCTCGAAAAATTCAAAAGATTCATGTTTCATACAGATTCTGCAATGATCTATGAAACTTAGGGATGACAAGAGGACTTATACATTATATGGATCTAAATCTTTCAAAGATTTAGAGACTGAAGTCCAGAGCAGTTAAGCCATTGACAAACCACACAGCCAGTCAGTCAATAATAGATCTCAGACAAAGACACAGCCACCGTCTCCTGAGAGAGTTCTGCTCTTGCTGTCTCCGTGACAGACACACACAGAGTGACAGACAAATTAAGATGTGGTTTCAGGTGTAAGTGGAGACAAAATTTTAATTATTTTGTTTCCAGTATGAGAGTGCAAGATGAACTCTATATTATACTATGAGACTAAGAAAATTTAATTTTTGAAGACTGAAAATAACTAGTAGTTTCTAAATATGTGGGTTCAGAGAACTCAATTATAATAGATAAAGTATATATTTAAACTCACACATCACAGCACACACATGTGTGTATGTACATGTGTGCAAACATACAACATCCACGGAGGCTATTTGCCATCTACAAGGATGTTTCTAAGTGGAAAAGATGGCAATGTATTTCTGAATGGGTTGCTTTACCTTTAACGATTGCACTATTTGCTTGCTTGTCACTCGTGGAATGTAACTGACCTGAAGGTCTCCAGAAATGCCACTGGAACCTACTGTGTTCTTTTCCTGTTGGTCACGGTTAATAGCATCCCTTTGCCTGTAGCTTTTTTGATTTCTCATGAAAAACTTTCCAGAGATTTCTTGGGTCACTGCTGTTGAATCCAATAGCCAAGAGATTGTCAAGGTACTGGCTATTGCTTTGGATTTTAAGAGAAAAAAAATAAGTGATATACAAACTAAAATGATGATAAAGCAGTGTGATGACGTTCATCAGCCTCCTGGTGAAGCCTAGAGAACGTATTTAATAGACTATTTTCAATCATGGCCATATTTTATTCACAATTCTCACAAATGATCCTCCTTTCTATAACTTGACTCTGTCTTGAAGAAAGAGACCTAGGAGAAGCAATTTCTTTAGTTCATTTAAACTTAAAGGCTTAACTGAGTGTTGTTGTTGTTGTTGTTGTTGTTGTTGTTGTTGTTGTTGTTGAATACAGAGGCAAAAAGAAAAACGAGAGAGGAGCTCTTTATAAAGCATCAGGACCTGTCCCTCTGCTTGCACTGAGATTTTTCCACTAACTAACATTCATTCAGAACACGTTTCAAGGCACTTAGTTAGGAGGCTTCCTGGTCACTTTCTCACAGTGTTACACTTTTCAATTGAATTATCACCAGAACTCTAGTTTCCTTCTCCTCAGCCTTGCTCCTTTCCCATTTCCTATGAGCTGACCTTACTTATGCAAATACATCAGAAGTGTATCTGGGATTATCTCCAGAAATGTATAGTACCTTTAAAAAAAATTGTTTAAGGAACCAGCAGAATCATGCTGGAGGCAGATCAAGAAGAATGAATGAAGAATTAACACAGTACTTTACTGTGTTTGGTTTAAGTACATGGGTGTTGGTTGGTAGACTGGTCCATTACATGGGGGGCAAGGAGAGCCAGAAGAAAGAGGCAGCCTACTCTACATTGGCAGATGGCAGGTATAATAAGCAAGGGGACTTACTTATGAGCACATATGAGGTTTGTCATGGGCGGCCACAAAATGAGTAGATCTCTGCACCTGCCTGCCAGAATCCCAAAAGTTTATATAGAAGTCTTAACTGGCTCAGTCATGTATACAGAGAGTCTCAATAACACACTGCTTTCTAAAAGCTGTGTACTTGAAAACTACTCTCACTGTGAGAACAGTGGGTAGAACGTATGTTCCAAGAACAGGGGAGGGGATAAAGAGCCACTAATTGCCCAGGCTCAGCTCAAGGGTCAACCAGCAGTCACATCTTCTTGATGGCCTCCTCCAACAGTTGGTCACTAGAGTCAGGATGGCTAGGTCTGAATCCTTTCTTCCCAGTTCATGAGTTCTATGATACAGGGAAAGTTACTTCATCTCCCTGGGCCTCAACTTTTTTATTGTAAAATGAGAAAGGTAATTGTACCTAACTCATAGGGTTATTACAAGTATTGAAGGAGTTCACATTTATAAAGCACTTAGAACATTGTGTAATATACAGCATAGTGTGTGTGTGTGTGTGTGTGTGTGTGTGTGTGCACGCGCGTGCGTGTGCATGTGCGCGCGCTTCTGTTTTATTGCTCTGGACAAGATCTTTGGAGTCTGTTAGAAATTTAAATAATTACGTGAGTGATTAGTCGTCATTTAGATTTTAGCTACTTGAACTCTTCTTGAAGAAATAGTTGTTGGGGTAGGAGGAGAGTCGTCACTCCAGCTGGGAACCCTGTAACAAGCCTGATGAAAGGAGAAGTAGAGCAAAAAGAGGATGAGAGAAGAAAATAAAGAAGGATCCTTTTGAAAAATAAAGTATCTACTCATTCCCAGCAATATGACTATCGGACAGGAGATGAAACCTTACCTGGTACAGCATATAGAAAAATCTATTCAGTTTTGGCCAAAAACCACATTTGGGTCTGAAGAATGTTGGGCCCAAGTTGAGTGGGCAATCTAAGAGGCCGGTTAGGAGAGTCATGATTGAGATTCTCAGAGGGTGACATCCATAATGAACAAAATAGAGCCTTTGGGTGTAACTTGTAGAAGTAGGGGGAATCTTTTCCTGAGAATTATTTACTACAAGCTCACAATCAAATTGGCTTAGATCTGGAATTCATACTACTTGTGTGATAACCTCCAAACCCCTGATATGAAAGTTTTGCCTAAAGAGGTCAGTTGCCTGGTCCAAGCACTTTAAACTCAGAATTTCAAAGATTTCCCACAGATAAAAGTTATTAAGAATTAAACATTACAATAAAAAATGATCAAAGACAGAGGCAATAACCCAAGAAGCCTCCTTAAGTAAGAGACAGCAAATCACAGAAGCAGACTCATAAATGCTTCAAATTTTTAAAGGAAACTTAAAGAAAGCATGCTTCAGGTTTCAAAGAAATAAAATATTATGTTTTCTAAGGATTTATTTTATTGTTTGACAGAGAGACAGAGAAAGAGAAAGACAGAGAGAAGGGTGGGGGTAGGGGCAGAGCAGTCTTCATAGTAGTTTAAGTCATCAGTTTTCTACACCGTTTCATTCTACACAAGTGGGCAGGGGACCCTGCAGGGTGGGAACCAGGCCAGGAGCCTCCCTCTTAGAAGGCATGCCCCCACAAGCTGAGGGCCGAACCTGGGGGACCTGCCACATGGGAAGCTCACCCCAGTGAGAACTGAACTGGAGGCCTCCCACATGGGAGGCCTCCCATGTAGAAAGCACACCACAGTTCAGCATATGGGTCTGCAAGGGTTCCAAGGGCTGGGGCTGGGACCAGGACCTGGACCAGGACTCAATCCTTGGTCCCCAGGGATGCAAGGTGAGCACTTACCCCATTGAGCCATCCCAGCATCCCCAATAAAAGATTATTGAAAATATGATTAAGAAAGAAGAGGTTGTCAAAGTTATCCAGACACTTCTGTAAAAGAACCAGGAGGAGATCCAAGATGGCGGCATGAGAGGAGAACGCCGATAACTGCCTGGGAAGGGCCTTGTGAACAGAGGGGAATCCACAGGGGAAACCCTGAGAAGAAACCTCAACTAAGAGAACCACACAACGCGGAACAATACACAAAGGTTAGAGAAAAAAAGGGGAGAGCGGGAGAGGAAAAGGGAAGCAGCGGTTCAGGGACAGAGACTCGGAGCGCGGCCCGGGGCTGGCAAAAACAAAGGGGGATTGGGGGACTACGGTCA
>PVKE010033506.1:0-17893 GCA_004027555.1 Craseonycteris thonglongyai
ACCGAGGATCGAATCCCGGCTCCGGCCCAGGCAGGACCCACGTGCTGAACTGGGGAGTTCCCACAGTTCGGTTCTCTAACTGTCTCTGTCTCTGTCTCTCTCTCTATCTGTCAAAAAGTAAAATAGAGGTAAATATGCACTGAAGACAAAAAGATAATTTCTCTCTATAAATGTGAAAAGATAAAAAAAAAAAAAAAAATTCCAAAATAATTGAAATAAAACTTAATAAAAATATGATGCATGAATTATGTGATGTGGACTTGTACATCTGCAAATTGTCTAATTGTTACCAACCAATGTAACCTCATCGAATTTAACAATAAATTAAAAAAATAAATAAAATAAATAAAAAATAAATAAAGTGTGAACATTGCTGAATATAAGGTCAATGTGAAAATTCATTGTATTTCTATATCTCAAACAAATTTAAACATTTTAAAAATAATATACACAGTAGCATTAAAAATATCAAATGGATCTAAATCAAATGAAATTAACAAAGTCAATATAGAAAAAATAAAACGTTGAGAGAAACTAGAAAGAGTCTAATTAATGGAGAAACAAATTATTTTAATAACTGGGAAGACTAATACTATAAAGTTGCAATTTCACTCACGATTAATTTCTAAGTTGAATGAAATCCCAAACATTTTCAGGTGGATTGTAAATGTAAATGTGAAAACAAATCATAAGCTCTAGAAGGTAACATGGATTTTCATCTTTAACCTCTGGTAGTAAAAGATTTCTTAAATAAGACACAAAAATTTGTAACCAGAAAGGAAAAAAAATCAACACATTAGACTCCATTAAAATGAAAAATCGTGTTCATTAAATGATAACATTAAGAGACTGAAAAGCCACACAGCGGGAGAAGAGATTTGCAACACACATAACCAACAATGAGTTTATCTCCTCAATTAGAAAAAGGCAACCTGATTTTATAAATGGGCAAAAGATCTGAACAGAGGTTTCATTAAAGATCGTATTCATTTGTCAATAAACAAATGAAAAGGTGCTTACACTTGTTAATCATCAGAGAAAGCCACACTACAACCCCAATCGGGTATCTCCACACCCATCAATATGGTTAAAACGAAAGGATGCTCAGTATCAGGTTCCCGTGAGGACGTGGTAGGCACAATGGAAACACACACAGCAGTGAGCAGCTGAAATAGTGATACCCACTTCGGAAAACAGATTAGCAGCATCTACCAAAGTTAAAAATCTTGTCTATGCTAGGATCTAACAATGCCACTCGTAGGCATCCACACAAAAGATGCACATGCATATGTGAGATAAAAGACACCTTTAGAGTCCTTGTAGCTGTATCATTCATAACGGCCCCAGACTGGGACCAACCCACGTGACCATCAAGAGTAGAGTGAATAAATGTATCGGGATATGCTCAAAGGATTTCCATACAGTAATGAGAACGAATAAATAGCCTAATTACAGCTGCGTACAGCAACATGGATACATCTCGCAATATTGAATGAAAGATGCCACACACCAAAGAATGCATACTCTAGGATTCCTTTTAAATGAGGAGTTCCAGAACATGAAAAACTTCTCTATGACACTAGAAATCAAGAAACTTGTCACCTTGAGAGGGTTTGTAAGGACTTAGAAAGTCAAGAAATGGCCTTCCGGAGTGCTGGTGATGCTCTATGGTTTGATGTGGGTGGTGTTGCTGTTTCACTCGTGGGGTAATGTTTGAGCTCTGCATTAATACTGTACTTTACTTAATTTTTTTCATTAATGGATTTTCTTAGGAGACGTTCCAAGAACAAAAGAAATGGCTAAAATTGGTATCTATACAATGCCTGATTAACACACAAACACAAGAGCCCTGTGCCTAAGTTATGAGAGAGAAAAAGGAGAGATGAGGGAGAAGGAGATGGAGAGGAAGAGAGATGCTTGATTTAACTTATTCCAAGAAATGAAACCTTTTAAATTAGATACTATGAGATTTTTTTTTTTAAAGGAAAACAAACATTTGATGAATCTATGCTTTGAAGAATAGCAAAATGACAGTGTTCACAATTTAGATCTTACAAAGCTTTATTGGGTCAAATCTTCCAAATTTTACTAGAAACCCCCCTCAAGACCACCACTTCCATTCATCTCTACAGAAACCAGATACGAGTTTTCGAGGGTCTGAGAAGACACATACCAACAATATGCGTCATGCCATTCTCAGAAATCACCAATTCTGACCAATAAGACTGTCTTGTCTGACTCCCTCCCTTTCTATCTCCAGAATCACTGCTTATTGTTTCCCCCTGAAAAGTCTTTACTGTTTCACACAGTGTGTGGTAGGAGACAGGTCTACTCCAAAGGGCGTTGAGCACACTCTTAAATGTCTGACTGCCAGCAGTGAACGCAGTTGATGCAGAACAGAAATAGAAATACGCAGTGAACAAAGAGCATCCTGGGTCAGCCTAAGCAATCTGGGACTCTATCCACTTCAAGGGTGCAATGTTTGGATCCTTCTAGAGAACTGCCTTTGGGCTGAAAGGCTTTGGGAGGAAGGTGGTATTAAGTGAGAAAAGAAGGGGAAAAAGGTAACTTTGCTTGCAGATTCTTTAAGTAGCTTTTAATGAGGTTTTACATGTGTTGAACAAGTACCAAAACAGGTTCTGAAAAAATGATAATTTTCCTCTGATTTGTTGATTTTATACATGTATCTATTCATTGCTATCTCCCTTGGTTCTAGAACAAAAATTATATTAGCTCATTAAAACACAAACAAGATGAACTAGATAGGCTCAGGCTGAAATCCCAGCATAAGCACACGTAAAGTGAGGAATACAAATATGGACGTATTCGTAAACTATCTAATCACCTGAAATCTCAACTTTCTTACATTTCTGAATATAAACCCACCTCAAAGTTTTGCAGTGAAGATTGAATTAGGTTAAAATGGAAAAGTGATTGGTATTTCCTTCTCAGACAGACCCCTGAACCCACAGAAAGTAAAAAGAAAGAAAAAAAGAATTTCTCTTGCCATTTTAAGAATATATTCCCTGGAACATCCTTGCGTGTATTCATTGAAAACACATTGTAAGGGTCCCTCTCTGTGCAGGTCATTTGTGAGTTAACTAAGAGCCCTGTCGGAGTGTGATGAGAAGATAATGCACGGCTCACAGAGCTCCTGCCACCACAGGGCTGACCCAGTAAGCCATGCGTGCTTTATGCTGGAGGTCAGGATCACAGATGCAATTAAAAAAGCAATTAAATACTGAAAGAACAGATGATGACTCACCCACACCTCAGAATGCTTAACGTATTTTCAAAGTCTCATTTGCCGAAGCTATGAAGGAGATTATTTGTACTAGGTTTTTTTTTTTTAAGTTTATAAGTTACTCAGTACTTTTTGGATAATGATTTTCAAGAACGACTCAGCTGATAACTATTCTTAGGTCAAACCAGCCTCTCCTATTTGTGAGTGACCTCGTAAGTTCCTTATTGGAGAGGACTGGTTCCCTCGGTGGGAAACATTACGCCTATTGTGAGGCATGAAAAAATTACGCAGAGAAATAAAACGCTCGTGGAGGCCACATTTTAAAGAGGCAAATTAAACATACAAGGTTACGAATTAAGTACTGAGTGAAAACACATGACCTTTGCTCAAAATTTTAATTTGTGACAAGTGGAAGTGAAAAGAACGCTCCGAAATCTCTGAACGCAACATCCACGTTTATACTGGAGAAAGGGAAAATGTGAGCACCGATGTCAATGGTTCTGATGAAACACAACTTGCTTTTACTTTGAAGTAAAAGCAAGGCTTCCTTTCTGGTCTTATTCTTTTTTCGAATATTAAAATGGATACAAGGACACTGGATGTCACAAAACTTAACATCTTCAGAAATCAAAGGAGCGATGTCACAGCTGTGAACCAGGACTGTTCTCTGGTAGCGTCAGGGGAGTTTAGGGTCTCAAGAACAAGGTCAAAAGGCCCCCATGAGAACTAGTTATCCCGTAATGATGGCACAAGAATTGGAATGAACCTCTACGTTCAAATGCTTGGATGTGATATGAAAAAGTTTGTCTGAAAGGCATCAGAAGGCTAACAACACCATTCAGAAAAGTGAACCCAGTATTTGGAGTGGCCCTTCCTTTAGAAATCTGTCCATTTCTAAAGTTCTGAAATGGAAAATGAGGAACAGAAATTGGAACCCAGGCCTGCTAAGGGTTGCTAACAAATACCCTACAAGTTGGTTGGTGGCCCAAAGTCTATGTTTTCAGAGAAGAGTGAGCTAGAAATAGGACCACAGAGGGACTAGCACCCCATGTTAAATCATGTCGGGTCCCTAAATTGGATGAAGAACTCCCGATTACTAGCACACCAGCAGAAGCAGTGTAAATCTCATCCGGAGAAAGATAAAATCACTAGGGAACACAATGTTTCTACAGTTTTTCAAAGGCAGTGGCTGGCACATAAAAAATAATAATAATAAATAATCGAGCCCAGGAGGAGAACGGCATCATAAACCAACAAAACAGCAGAAAAACAGACAATATAAATAAACCCATCACAACTCCAGATATTAGACTTATCAGGCACAGGCTATACCATAAGCTATACTTACTATGCTTCCAAAAGAGGCATAATTAGAAGGCATAAAAAGAGGCAAAATTAAACTTCTGCAGAGAACTGAAAAAAAAAAACAATCTATAAAAAGTCAATGGAAGATCTGAAACTGTAAAGCAAAAGAAACGCAATAACCAAACCAAGAACTGAGAAAAGGAGAGTGAAAGAATAACAGATATAGAAATGTATGAGCCACCGCTGACGGAGGGGCACAGGCCGACTGAAGCACGTGTAGACGAAAGAATGGGGACTACAGGGTCAGAGACAGCAAGGAGAAGGTGGGAAGATCTAGCACCAAAGTGCTTGTCGCTGCTCACGAAGAGGGAGTGAATGGCTTGGAGCAAGTTCTGGACGGATCACGCCTGTTTGCCTGATGTCTCATGTCTTAGGTGATGCAAACCTGGCACAAAGCTACCCCAGTAGACTGTGTAGCGAATAGGAGGCAGAATCAACCACCTGACTGTAGACACTTCATCTAGAACAGGGGTGTCCAACCTTCTGGTTTCCCTGGGCCACCCTGGAAGAAGGGTTGTCTAGGGCCACACATAACATACACTCACACTAATGATAGCTGAAATCGCAAAACACTTTTAACCTACGCCCCAAGGTGTATGTTAAAACCTATTGGATCGAAGGGGAAAAGGAAGTATAATGTGTAAAGCACTTTAATATGCTACCTGGCTTACGGTAAGCAATCAAAACATTCACTGTTAAAAAAATATATCATTGCTTTCCTCACTAATTTAGCATAGTCTACAAAGATGACAATCAGGACCCAGTTACATGCAAAGACACAGCACGTATGCAAGGGCTGTCTGGAAAAACTCCAGCCACACATGCCTCTGTTCTTCATATTACATGGCTGGATACTTTCCAGACGGCCCTCGTACACACACAGGAACTGGTGTGTCCATTTTTCTCAAGCCTAAAATTAGTATGGACAAGAGTTGGCGTGGTCAAGCATTCCTCACGGGCATTCCCTTGACCCGGAGTAATCAAATATAAGCCCACTGGAAACTGGTGGCAGCCTCGTGGTCCCTGCGGACCTCTGCAGTTGGCTGACACGTCTGAGGGAATATGACCGTTCGCCTGGGGCACATTTGTCGGCTAACAACCATTTCAGGTCCCTTTCGTTTGGTTTTGGTTGGTATCACATCCTCGATGTCTCTCGTGGCCTGCTCTCTGGTGAACAGTTCACTGGGCTTGGTGACCACGGCTCAGCCGAGAAAGGATCCTGAATCACACGGATCACTTCATTTCCTCTGTCAGGCTTAGCTGGGCTGACAGGACATACCACCGAGTGGGATAATCACAGAGCTGCCTAAAGAGAAGCCATTAGGACAGCCACGTGGCCCTCTACGTTCTTGGGTGGAAACGTGTCTGTCCATTTTATTCCGAAAACATATTTTCTAATACCGTTTTCTTAGGCTCTGAAATACAATGGCTTGGGATGCACGAAACAAAGACAGACTAAGCTATGTGAGATGACATCAGCTTCCCCCACAACCCCCTCCAACAACTCTCTGCACGGGGGTCAGGCCTAGTGAACTCACACTAAATAGCCCTTTCAAGTGGTGAAAGAGGCTCCATTAAAAATATCAGTAAGTTCCACACGAGTGTCAATGATTATAAAAGCCATTCTGGAAGATCGGTGGGGATGGAGATTAAGAGGATTAAATCTTGATGATTAGAAAAGAAAAATTCAGCAGGAAAAAATAAATAAATACATAAATGAGCCATTTGTGGGGATCATAGAGTCTCAGAAAAAATATAACTGTTTGCATAATTCCTCTGCCCTCCACTGTCAATGAAACCCTCGCCAGCCAAATCCAAATGAATTTTCCACTTGAAATGACTGATTAGCGGTGATTAAGGACACTAATCCTGTTTAGCTGCTTCTTATCTTGAGGTCCCCTGCTGGTCTCCGCCTTGGCACCAATGGCAGGCTGTCCAGCACGGATGGGTAGGTGTGGGGCAGAACATTCTTCCATGACTGAGGACAAGAGAAGCAAGGACCATACCGATTGCCACCAGCCATGGAAACTTTTATTGCTCGCTTGTCGATCATGAACTTGGCTTTTCTTAAAGGAAGAGTGCATTCAAAGAGGAATCTGTCTCTCACTGCCGTGGAATTCTGGGCTCTCCAAACTGTTCTCGCGATGGGCCAGGAGTGAAGGAGGCCCGTTTGGTCCTACTCCTCTGCTGTGGATTCCTGACCAGCCTCTTCCTTCCTGAGTAAAACTCCATTGACAGAAGTTTTCTTAATCTTTTGTGAGTTATATGCTTATCTGTGTTCTCTTCCAGATTCAGTGAGCTCCCCATACACTACCTACATTACCCTTTTTAATATTTGATGGAAACATTCTCTAATTTGAAAAAACTTCATGTGAGTTATAATATTGTGATGACCAAACCTTTTAAAATGCCCATAGTGACTCCTGATTGACCTGAGACAGATTTTTATCACTCCCAAGTGGAGAATGAACTAAGGCTTTAGAAAAGGCTTGATTTTAGTTATCTCATGACTTGAGTTTTCTCGGTATGACGTACCTAGTCTACCCGGTACTTGTCTCAGGACAGGGCCCTGACTCTCACATGGAGACCAAACACGGGGCGGCAGTGGCTTCTCCTATGTGGGGAGTCTGTCTTCCTCTCCAGTGTGTTAAAATAAAGGCATATGAAATGTAATCACCCATGCCATGTTCTATGAATGGCTCCATCCACACCTACGTGTGACTCCAGGCACAGAACTCCTGTGGGCCATCTTAAAACTCTTTGCTTTAAAACAAGTTTTACCGTATTTTCCAATTTTTATTTGCAAGTAAATCAACGTCACCTTCCTAAGGAGGCCTTTCGGAGTAGCTTTCCCTCACACCCCCACTCCTCGCTTCTTCACTTTCACTCACAGTGTTTACAGCGGCAGACTATATTATTCTTCTATTTGTACCTTTTATTGCCTGCAACCTCCCTAAAAGTATAATCTTGTTTCTATGCTTGAGTATTTTAAAACGGGTGTATGTTACCTTCGTAATCTAAAACAATAAATTATTTTAGTTTCAGACCACAACAATGTGCCACGTAGAAATTAATAATAGGAGGAATACTTCCACACAAAATATGGCATTTTCTATCTCAGTAGAAGACAGAAAAGCTTTGTTATATTGTTGCTAAATAAAAAAATATTAAAACTACATCAACTAAACGTTCAACTCAACAATCAAGAATAAGAACCACAAAATAGAGGAAAATTACATGCTAAGAATTAAGACGAAGAAAGAAGTTAACACATTTGTAAATACATAAAAAAAAAAAAAGAGAGAGAGAGAGAGAGAAAGAAACAGAAGTGAAAATAAAACACACCTCAGCAAGGAGAAAATTCTGAGAGCACCGAAGCAGGCTGACAATTAAACTTCAAAACCTTTTAAAATATTTAAAGTGTTTTGAGTCAGGGAGAACAGGAGGCGTGGAGAGGAAAAGAAGGAGCAAAAGAAATGCAGCGCATGGAGGTAGGAGAACAAAAAGAACAGGTGAGCTCTGTGCACCTGGACGGACATCTGGAATTTTACAATTTTTCAAGTTCCTTCACTATTTCCTCCAAAAGTAGGCCCTCTAAAGAAAAACCAAGAATAACAATTCCAAGAATATCTGAAACTGCTTCTGTGTTCACGCTTATTTCTCCCATTTTCCAAGCCTTGCCATCAAATCAAAATGTGAGGAAATGTAAATATTCTTACAGCTGTCAAAGTGTTTATGTTTTCAAATGGGTATTTTAAACCCATTCAACCACAAAGCATTGTGAGACGTTTCCATGGTTACTTCTGTTAATGCCAGCAGCCATAAAACATTTAGCAAGCTGCTTAAAACAAATTAGTGCCACCAAGCAATGAAAATAATTTTTTTTTTAGAAATGTTTATCTTGACTACTAAGTATCTCTGTTGTATGATGATAATAATTCTGAAAACTCAGCAGATGTGTTAAATTTAATGAACAGTGTGCAGCATAAACTAAGAAAATGCCTTTCTATATTTATTTTGCTTTTCTTCTTGGATCTGTGAGTCCAATCTCTATGTGGAATGCTGAGCACACATATATGTGCCTCTCAGAGCATATTAAAAACTAGATCAACATGAAGTAGTCCAAGTCTTCCCCTTTGTGGTAGATTATAATTATTTTATATGTTGAAAGGCTCAGACTTTGGAGCTCAGAAAATTAATCCCTCCAAACAAAAGTAGATCTTAAAAACAAAGCCTCATAACTTTACAATTTAAATACAATAATTATATCAATAAATTAATTAAAATTAAGTTAAGATGAAGAAGAATGATATACAAATTATTTCCCATAAATCTTTCTTCGCAATAATACCTTTTTTTTTTCTTTTACAAACATTACTAAAAACCCTACAACAAAATGCTGCGAGACCCTGTTTCTACCTGCCTCACCTGGAAAACATCTGAGATAAACTTCTATTTTTCATTATATTTGCCTCATTGGACCATTTGCTGCAATTTCTTATTTCTCTTCTCACCAAGAGAAAGATATGCTCTTCTCATTTCAGACCCCTCCACAATCATTTAGATTACAAATCATGGCTAACTATTTCCTGAGGTGCATTTTGCAATCAATCTCTAAGTTCAAATGTGGGCAGCCCTTGATGGGCATATATTCTTGCTTTTATGTTACTGTCGTTTCTAACATGGATAAATTCTTTTTCATGATAAAATACTGATTTTCATTTATTAAAATGTATATTTGTGTTAGTTTTTCTCTCACATAGGATCTACACCTCTTCACCTTTGAGAAAGTACATATTAGGTAAATGGTAAGACACTCATATGCCTGACAATTTGAATACTAGTGCACTTATGTGTATTTTTTTCCTTAAATCAGAGTTTTTTAACCTTAACACTAATAACATTTTGGCCAGATAATGCTTTGTACACACATGCACTTTGGGGTATTAAGAACTTTTTTCTGGTCTCCACCCTCTAGAGACCAATACAACCTTCACCTCAGTTGTGACGACCAAAACTATCTCCAGATGTGGCAAAATATCACCTGGGAGACAAGATCATCCCAGTTGAGAATCACTGTTTAAATCAACAAATATAAATTTTAACTTTTGATTAAAAAAAAAAATGTAGCCAGTGGAATGCTAAAAAGACTAGCATGTCTGTAATTCCCAGTATTTGGAACACATAAGGAAGGTAGCTCCCAAGTCATATGTAATTATCCACCTTTGTGTCTATACAATACGACACATCGAAAGATAATAGAAATAGTAATACGCTTCCTACGAAAGCACTTCCAGACTGTAAGAGAGCTTATTGAACAAATATTGATCAAAGTGCTTTGAAAGAATAAAAGATGACAGGTGCTACATATTGTGTGCGATTCCGCCACACGAAAACTCGCAACAAAATCATCCACGTTTCTGGACCCAATCAGTGGCCACTGCTACAAAGCGAGATAACAGATTTCCTGCCCATTCATGTGCTGTTAAACGAGGCATTTTTCAGCGCTCACCTATTATTGCCTTTTTAATTCTTTATGGCTTTTAAATTCAAAGCACAAGGACCTTGTCCTCCGGCAGATCTGAACGTCCTCTGGAGACGTCACCTATGTGGCTTTGTTTATACCACAACATGTCTTCAGCTTCTCAGAAAGAAGTACAAAGACAAGGTTCCCAGAGGCCCCTGCTTTTGTACTCCAATTAATCTGTTCACCTCCTTCAAGCACCAATTACTTCCCATACAATTTTTCTTCACGTCAGTTATCTGAGCGATGCTTCCCCTACTGTTTATCTTCTCCAGAGCTTCAATTAGTCTTCTGTGAAAACAGTGTGAGCCTCATGTTTATGCTTTAAATTATTGTCCTGGAACAAACTGACACTATCATAATCCTACAAACAGAAGAAAAAAAACAAAACAAAGCAAAACAAAACAAAACATGTCCTTTCAACCAAATGGATTTCTTAAATCAAAATGTTTACTTTGTTCTTATCCAGATGCAACAAAATAAAGATGTACCCACTTGCTGAAGTATATCTTTATTTATCGGGATGATGTTAGATGAAAATTTAAACAAGTCCTTCTACTCTATAGTAAAGGCTATAATAAAGTAGGTCTTCTCAGAAAATCACTTCCAACAAGAAAAAAGAAGAAAAAAGAAAGAAAAAACATAAAAGTTAGATAAATTTAACAAAGACAAACAAACAAAAACAGAATGTTGAGTATATCAAAGAAAACCAAAGTTGCCCAGGAGTCAAAAGGCTGCCGGGAAGAGAAACTCAGAGGCAAACACAACAGTTCTTGCTGTGTTCCCTCAAGGCATTTGGCGATTCCTAAGCTGCATCAAGCAAGAGGCCAAGATGCAGAAAACGAAGTGAACAGGATAAAATCTAAGCAGAGATGTCTACAGTCTCACAGAGTTAGGGAGATTAAATATTGGGATTCAGGGACCACCAAGAAGGAAAAAACCCCTGTAAACATCCCATGTTTTCAAATGAAAACCCCAAAATGCTGAACAAGGAAAACCTGCCCCAGGGAAGACTGAATCGAGTCCTAACTCCTCCATCTATGATTGCAGCATGGCGACCCAGAGACTTAAATAGTGTGGAATTCTTTGAAGGCCATTTTGATTTTCTGAAACTGAAAAGGCATTAATTTATCACAGATTCTAGCAAATCAAGGATATCCGTGTATGTGGTCATTACGAGGGAAGTAAATGACAAAATATATGGCTAGCCTGAGAATGTATAGGAAAGAGCATGAAACAGGAAAATCAACCAACAACAATAATAACACAATATGGATAGTTAAAATAGAAAACCAAGAGCTTTATGGCAGATTTCCAACCAAATATGTCATAAGTATAGTAAGTAATAAGCAGAGTCGACATCATAATTAAGGCAAACAGTATCAGACTGAGTAAAACATATACATTTATTAAAAATGTGAACAAAAAAATGTTTTTGCATCAAAGAGAAATATTTTTGCAATACGAATGGCACATTTTGTGCCTGAGAACGTGTATAAAGGCTGTTTGGTAAAGCGAAGAAATACAGGTTCCCCAAATAAGCTTATAGGAACATTGTGGCACAAGCCCGTTCTTTCTTAATTGCTCCTATTTCTAACATCAATTCATTGTTGTCTACCGCGGGTGTTTCGTGTGGCAACAGGGAGCTCATTCTTGCATGGGTTCTGCGATCTGTCCCAGACTCAGTGGCAAAGCATTTTCCTCAGCAGGAACTTAGATGCGGACACACCTTCGACTTGTCAACACTGAGCATTCAGATTGACACTAAAAATAAACCCCAGCATGCCTGAAACCTCACTCCTCCTGGATAAATTCTGCATGAGGCACTTCTAAGACTAAAAGACTGCAAAAGGAAAGCAATTACTGAGCAAAGTGCCTGTGGAACACGCCACCTACAGTGACAGTCCCTCAGATTTCTGTTCTCAGTGTCCCTGACACTAAATTCAGCACACAATGAAAAACAAAGAGAACACCTAGCAATACATGTGTGAATAGATGCCAATAAATATAACATTTAAAACAACAAAAACAAACAACAAAGCAACTGGGAGAACTGGAGATCTATAGGACTCTATAGGAACCCATTACTTTGGCCCTGAATTGAGATTTTTGAAAAGAGAAAGAATGATAAACCCTGTCTCATTCTTCACACTTACTGTTGCGATAGCATCCTCACCCCTCCCTGCTGACCCTTCGGGAGCTGCCTTCACACTCTCCCGGCATTCCCAGCTTCTGTGAACCTCCATCCACAACAGCCTTCACTTTGCTGCTCACAAAGAGGTTCTCTGTCACCCTTCAAGTTTCAGGGGAGTTGTCACAGCCTCTCACAGGTGTCTCCCCTGACTTCCACGGCCAGCTCCTAACCCCCACCCCACAGGCCAGCTATTACTCTCTATAGAAACACTCTACTCACTCAACGCACGGCACCTAAGTGGTCTACGATCTACAGAAGTTTTCATGTGCACGCTGTCGAACTCCTTTGGGACACTGTGATGTCCATGAAAGTGGACAATTTTTCTGGATTTTTTTTTTTTACTATATCCTCAAGGGACTTAATAATGATCTCAAACCCTAGCACAGCTAGCTCCTGGTTCTGAAACTGGTAAACATCTAGTTAGACAGGAAAAGAAAAGAAGGAAGGAAGGAAGGAAGGAAGGAAGGAAGGAAGGAAGGAAGGAAGGAAGGGAGAAAGACCAATTACCAGTTCAGAAATGAAAAAGAAAAAAACCACTTCAGATCCCATAGACAAAAGGATAATAAGAGACTATCACAATGTTAAGCCGATAAATATGATAACTTAGACTTCAAGGAGTCTTTGCTCCATTTTTTAATCAGGTTGGTTGCTTTCTCAGTGTTGAGTTTTGAGTATTTATGTGTTTTGGATAACAGTCCTTTATCAAATGTGTCTTTTGCAAATAGTTTCACCCAGTCTGTAACTTCTCTTCTCATTCACTTGGTGTTGTCTTTCTTCAGGGCAGAAGTTTTTAATTTTAATGAAATTGAGTTTATCAAGTATTCTTTCATGGATCGTGTCTTCGCTGTTGCATGGGGAACTTGAACTATTTTCTCAAAATGTGTTTAAAATCTGAAAACAAATCCACATTGAGGTGCCCACATTGCTCAGTGAGCTAGAAGTACACTAAGGAAGTGGGGGAATGTGTCACATGAACATGGCACAGAACACGCGCCAACCCCTGCCTCAGTCATTGTTGGGGAGCCCACCTGCTCGGTGCGGGCAGCTGACAGCTGCTTGGGGATGATCAGTGCGGGGCCATGGGACAGCTCTCCATACCGTCCCGGACCCCCAAAGTAACACATATGCCATTGAACCTGGGAAGCAAATGTCAGTGGTCTCAGCAGAGGTTGTAGCTCAGGCATGGACCTCAAGCACACATCCTGTAGGACCTTCTATTGGCAGACAGGTTGCATCCACACAGAAACCGGATTTCTGTACTGAAGAGCTAATTTATCTGAAATACCCATCCATTGAGAAATATTTCTAGGAGAGGGATCATTTCAAATGAGATACTCAGTGTTATGTATTATTAGTTTTCATTTCTGACATTTTCTTATTTACACTAAGGAAAAATATCTCACCCGTATTATCAATACACAAGAAAACAAACACTCTTGTTTTTTAGTGATTAATGACAAGGACAATGGGGACTACAAATGGAAAACGTGACCTGATTGTTCATTCGATTTTCTGAATTAATAACTCACTGATAGATTCAGTACTCGAACTGATTTGAAGATATATCTTAACATTTCTACAAGTAAATAAAAGGGAGATGAAAAGTTACATGGTGTGATTCATTACTTGGGATGTTCACCATCTATACTCCAAATGAGGGCTAGATTGTGGGGTAGATTGCACTTTTTTTCTACAAAAGAATATACATTTGCTACATCAAGGGCCACAATCAGAATATAATCAGAATATATAGAGGCTATAATCAGAATATATGTCATTAAAATAAAAAAATATGTCCTTTACAAACAAAGTAGGATGGTTGTAGAGATTATTGTGTCTATACTATGAAATAAATAAATAAATAAATAAAAAGACATATTTATTAGGCACACCAAATCCACAATATTTTATCAATGAAATTTCAAATAGAAGCCACTGGCCGATTTTAATTTTGAATATTCTCAAGTACACTGTTTAGATTACCTCCTATCTCATTTACTTAAAGATTATTTCTGACTTATTAATGTTATTGCTGTTTCTTCAAGGGGAGAGTCACTGACCCACACGGACGCATAAAGATATGATGGTCAACAGGGAGACTGGCTTTCTGGAAACTAGACTGATGGCTTCAGGTAAAATTAGCGAAAAGTTGGCTTGCTTCTTCTCTAAATTATATACTGAACAATTAAAGGGACAGTAAATGACAAGCATAAGCTCAAATAACAAGAAAATAGTTGCAAAGACATAGAACATTCTCCTCTTGTGAAACCAGACTGTAAAAGACAATTCAAAAGCAGTATGATTACTTAAATATCAAGAGTTCCTAAACACTCGTATAATTTGTCCAACACAGAGGATACTTTCATTTCATTTAGCACAAAGGAGTTTTCCCAATAGGTTTTCCCCAGAATGTTTACCTGACCTTGAATGGATTTTTAGTTTTTGTACTTTATGAAGGAAACTGACTTATTTTAAGATGGTCTGCTTAATGTTTTTAACCCTATCTTGTATGTAAAGCTATGTACAAAACATAATTCATATGTAGAATTCAAGTAATAAAAAATAAAGTGAACATGCACAAATTCATCGCCCAGCTCAAGAACAGAACATTTCCAAGATACCTGGCTTTCCTTCTATTTCATCAGATATCTTCATACCCCCAAATAATATTAGGTTTGTAATTCCTCAGTTTTGAAATTGATGCAAATGGAACAGTGTTGTATGTCACCAATCACAATTTACATTGATACATATAACATTATATTTCTGAGCTGTATCTATGGTGATAGGAACAGAATGTTGTTGTGGTCTATTCATTTATAATTACCATGTTCCATTGTGTGGATACACTACAATTTATATCCATTCTACTATTGCTGGACACTTACAAGACTTGCAGTATTTCTATCGTGAAAAATGCTTCTGTGTATAGTCTTATATATGCCTCTTGGTACATATATATGCAAAGTTACTTTCTAGTGTATGTATCACAGTGCATGTATGTAAGTGTTTAACTATACTAGAGAATGCTAAATGTATTTCAAAGTGATTGTATTAACTTATACTCTCAAAATCAGTGCATAAAAACTGCTAGGGTACCACACCCTTACCAAGATTTTCTATTTTCTTGCTTTTTTATTTTCTCAATCTGGTAGGCATGTACTGATAGTTCATTATAATTTTAATTTATACTTCCCTGGTGACTAATGAGATTGACTGGTTTCTAATGTGTGTATTGGTCATTACCATTTCTCTTTGTATAAAATAAAACAAGAATGAGTCTAATTATACCTTTGAACTTTTAAAGTTATAATTATAGGACCAAATATTTCTCTCTTCTTATAATTATTTGGGCTACGTTTCCACTCTAAAGAATTCCCCCAGAATACTGAATACTTATTTGTGTACTAGTTAATAAATATTAATGAATGCCCTACTCTGTTCTACGTGGTCTCCAAAGAAAAAAATAAAAATTCCAAGGTATCAATTCACTACCAGAAATCAGCAGATTCCTGTTTTAAAATCAGTACAAAAATTAAGGTTTTCTTAATGCCCTTTCGCCCTCCCCCCACCCACCACCACCATCTGCCTCAGTCCCCCCAGGAACAGAACCAAGAGCAGGTGACAGGGGGCTGTCACCACCCATAGGTGGAAGTCACAGGGGAAGAAGGGGATGCTGATGTCCTGAGAGGGTGTAGTTGTACACAGGGGGCGGCCATTATTGCACAGCCAACTTGTCTACCTGGTAAGAAAGGACCCAGCAGAGTGAAAGTCCTGACCTCAGTCTCCTCCTGCCGCTATCATCTTCTGCTGTCTCCACAGCACTACATCCCTCCAGAAAAGATGTCCAGGGAGACCAGCTGGTCCTGTTTACAGAGGTCTTCCTGCTGGGACACAGAGCAGGCTGCATAGTGTGAGGTGCCTGTGTGCGTATGTGCACATGTGTGCGTCTGTGTCCTGTCTGCATTTCACATGCACTAAGTTTCACAATAATCCTAGGAACTACACATATTTACCACCTTTTTAAGAAGAAGGAAATTCAGGTTAGATAAATTATTCATGATCACATGTCTTGCAAGTTGTCAGCTGGGTTTTCAATTCAAGGCTTTTTGACAAGAATGTCTCTATGCTCTGAAGTGCATTTCCTTCCTTAAAGTGAGAGCCAACACCACACAGCATGATAAATCACTATGGCGTACTTCTAAAGCAAAATACATAGAAAGCTGTTTATGAGCCCCGCAATTATTTATTTAATGCTATTGTGATGTTATGTTTAATGCATTAAGATGGGAAGTGGGGGAAGCTGGGAGGGCTCAGTGGTTTAAGCGCTCGCTTTGAAGCCCTGGGGACTGAGGATCAAATCCCAGTCCTGGCCCGTGTGGACCCATGTGCTGAACTGGGGTGAGCTTCCCATATGGGAGGCCCCCAGCCCAGTTCCCACCCTGCATGGCCCCCGCCCACCTGTGTGGAACAAAACCATGTCGAGAACTGATGACGCACAACCATGGAGACGGCTCTGGGCCCTTCCCCTTCTCTCTGTCCATCTCTGTCAAAAAATAAAATAAATCTTAAAAAAAAAAAAAAAAGATAATAAGTGAAAACAAACTATATTGATGTGAAAGGAAATAAAATAATGATTGTTCTCAGACAGTATTATGGCACTTAAAAATAATTTTAAAAAAGTCAATTTAAATATATTAAAATTAATATAAGTTCAGTAAGGCAGACAATTACAAATATATATAAACCTAGTTAAATAGTTATCATATGTACCAACAATCCTTAGAAAACACAATGATTTGAAAGTTGTTAAAAGAATATATCATAAAAGTACCCATCTAAAAAAAAACCCCACTTTTTTCTTTTTTTACCTTTTGTTTTTATATGAGATGATAGATGATAACTAAACTTATAATCATTTCACAATATATGTAATTCAATTCATTATCTCTACACATTAAACTTACACAGTGCTGTATGTCAATTATATTTTCATAAAACTGAAAGAAATAAATTCTTCTTCAAATAAACTTTGTCCACTAATTTCCTTTGAGACTGAACTTGGAGGAAAAAAAATGTGAGAAAGTAATGTTATTTATAATTTTCACACAAAAATATAAGAAGATGTAAAAGCTAGGAAATTATCTTAAAACAATATAAAACCACCTATATGAAACTCTAGTAAGAGTCACAAAAGAAGAGTAAAATCATTGTGAAATATACACCCTGTTCCTGAATGATAAAGTTATGATTTTATAGGTATAATAAATTTTCAAAATGATAATTATTTTATCAGATATCAAAGCATACCATAAAGTTAATGTTATATATATATATTTTTTATATCTTTTTATATTTTATAGAGAGTAATTGTTTTATCTTCAGTGCATATTTATTTCTATTTTACTCTTGACAGATAGAGAGAGAGACAGAGACAGAGACAGCTAGAGAACCGAACTGTGGGAACTCCCCAGTTCAGCATGTGGGTCCTGCCTGGGCCGGAGCCGGGATTCGATCCTCGGTCCTCGTGGCCTCAAAGCGAGCGCTCAACCCGCTGAGCCATCCC
>PVKE010033507.1:0-17892 GCA_004027555.1 Craseonycteris thonglongyai
GAAACATGAAGAGCAAAGGGACACTTTAACAACATCACTTGAGTCAACTTGGAAATAAGATTTATGAATTTATTCTTAACAGAAACTTGGAAAATGATGAATTGCATGGTGGAGTTCAGTTTTATAATGTGGCTCCATTATTTATTTGAAGAATTATCCCATTCGTTTCCAGAATGTAAGGCACTCTGGTAGTAGATAAACATTACAGCGGAATTGCCCACTATTTATGTTATCTGTATCCCTAGCCAATAATATGCAGAACTAAGAGGTGGCTAATTAGTATTATGAATTCAGTGGTACATAAACAGGGAGTTTATTCATGTACTTTAACATTTTAAGTATCATTTATTCAAATACAGCTTATCACTAGTTTGTTAAGGGAGTCTGGGGGTATAAAAAGTTCAGGTTTGTTTTTTTAAGTGCTTTTTGAATGAAGTAAATTCCAAAAGTTGAATGTTTAAAAAAAAAACCAAAAACGAAGTCAGAAATATTGCATTTTCATGACCTTTTCCTTCATGAGAACTCAGAATATTTGATTCAAACGTTCCAAAATAAAATTTTCTTTGGCTTGAGACTAAAGCATAATCATTTTCAGTTCAAAAGGATATACTGGTGGACATTTTTTTTTGACAAGATGAGAAAGGGAAGAAATTAGGGCCCCAAATAGAGTACTAGTTGTTGGCTCAAGTAGAGAGCAGGGACTGTGGTGTCATAATTACTGGAAAAGATGCACCCACATCATTCATGTTATTTAGCAGGTAAATTTTTTACTTTCTCTTCTGAGAAAAACAGAGATGTGTGTTCTGAACTGAAAAAAAATTCCTACTGGTGTCAGTAAGCATGCCATAGAGCCAAGATTTTTGTCTGTGGGAAGGAAAGTGACACATGAGAGTAAAATACAATATTTGTTTTAAATCATAAAATGAGTGTCCAGAGGGAAACATTGTAAGGAAAAGTCTGTGGAAGATGGGAGAAGGTAAAAGAAGGGTGAGGACCTGTGAGATTATGGCCACGTGGTTGACACTTCTCTACATACATCATGCCACAGGTAAGGCAGAACTCCTGTGATTTCATAGATGGATGAGAAAATGGGGGAAAGATACAGAGGAGGGAGTTTTCTGGAAGCTCTGTGAAGAAAAGTGGGGACAGGCTTGGGAAATGTTGCAAGCATTCTGGACATGTGTACCACAGTACAGTCTTGTCTACCCAGCCCACTAATCTGGAACAAAAGTTGGTCTCAAATAGAACAACAGACACTGGGGAAGCTCTCTACCCAAAGATCACCTCCCGAAGAACAGGACACCCCTAATGACTAAGGAACCAGTAATATGATGCAAGAATGCAAGGGCCCAGACACCTCTTGTACCACCTGGGGCTGGGTGCAGGCTGTGAGAACACCCTATTCTTGGTGAGGTGTCAGATCTACAGGCAGATGGGGGGCCTCTGGTTTTCTGGTGGGGCATGGAGCAAACATGCAGGCTTCACTTGGAGGAAAGCTAAAGCAGTTCATTATCTCTTTCACTTTACACCATTTTCTTGAAACTGACCCCCCAACAATGGGCAGAGGAGAAGGTGGTTTGGCCTCCATTTACCAAACAGTATGAATTGTAACAGAATGTTTGTCACCATCCCGTGGCTTGTCTCCCTTACACACTTTTCTTCTATCAGTTTACATCAACATCCTCTATTGAGAGTCTACTCATTGCTGGAGGCCCTGGCAGAAACAACATATGATCCTTGACCCTGAGAAGGTCACTGCTTAGTTTGAGGGTCAAATTTTGATATAAAGTATTAGCTGGGGGTATAGAACCTGCTTGGGGAGGCCTGGGCTCAGAGGAGGGGCTGTTAGCCCAGCCATGCCTGTGGGGAGGCAGTGACTCATGAAAACTGGCAAGTATGAGAAGAGGGTGGTAGGTCCAGCTGTTGCTAAAAAAATAGTTTACTTAACTTTTCATCTTACCAATGCCAATGTTTTAGCCTCCTTCTTCACATGCCTGTTTTGGCTCAATTAAAATCTTGGAGTTGGCACCAACTATGTGATTAATCCCTATCCAAAAATTCACTGTAGATGACCCATTCCCATCAGACTGCTTACTATTACCCAAGCCAGAAACCGCAGGCATCCTAAGCCCTCCTTTTCCTTTTCTCCACACCAACTGGTGAGTCAATTAGTCACCAAGTCTTGACACTACCTGGAAACATCTTTGGAACTGGACTCTCCATCTGCCGAGTCTCTGTTATGTCCACTTTCCCCCAACTCTCATCTTCTCTACTTACACTATGGTAAAATCAAACTCCATTCTCATTCCTGTGAACCACTGCTAGGAAGGTGATCTTTATCCATTGAAGATCTTATCATGTTACACCACTGCTTAAAATCTATCAATGGTGTCCTACTATAAACAGAATAAAACCCCAGCTCTTTAGCATGATCTAAAAAAGTATTTGCAAAATATTTGAACAGACACCATCAGAGAAAATATACAGATGGCAAATAAGCACATGAAAAGATGCTCAATGTTATTAGTCATTGTGTAATGCAAATTAAAACCACAATGAGATACCACTACACAACTATTAGAATGACTAAAATTAAAGAGTGACCATATCAATGGCAAGGATGTGGTGGAAATGGAGCTCTTATACACTGTTCGTAAGAAAGTATTATAAAATGATACAACCACTTTGGAAAAGTGTTTGGTAGCTTCTTATAACATTAAACATACATTTATCATATGATCCATTCATTCCATTCCTAGGTAATGCCTAAAAAGAAATGAAAGCATGTGTCAAGGAAAAGACTTACACACAAAGCTTTGTAGCAACTTTATTCATAATAATAAGAAACTGGAAATAATCCAAATGTTCATCAGTAGTGAATGGGAAAACAAGCTGTATATCCATATGATAAAATACAGCAAGTAAAAAAAGAATAAACTATGGATACATGCCACAACATAGTTATACTGAGTGAAAGAAGCCAGACAAAAAAAGAGTATGTACTGTATGTATTACTTTGAGGAGACTGTCATAACAAAGTACCTTGGACTAGGTGGTTTAAGTAACAGAAATGTATTTTTTTAATAAGTCTGGAAGTCAGAAATATAAGATCAAGGTACCAGCAGAGCTAGTTTCTTCTGAACCTTCTCTCCTTGGCTTGCACGTGGCTTTCTCCCTGTGTCTTCACATGGTTTTCCCTCTATGTGTGTCTGTCCACATTCTCTCTTCTTATAAGATTACTGGTCATATTGGATTAGGGTCCACCTGAATGACCTCATTTTAGTTTAATTATCACTTTGAAGACCTGATCTTCAAATACAGTACATTCTAAGGTACTAGGGGTCAAGGCTTCAACATATGAATTTGGGGGAAATGTGATTCATCCCATTATAGTGTATGATTCCATTTAGATAGAATTTCAAACCAATTTGTGGCATCAGGATAGCAAGAAGAGTCAGGGGAGGCAGGAAGGGGAATTATTATGAGATACCAGAAAATTTTGGAGGATAATGACTCTTCATTTTCTTGTGGTGATGGTTTCAAATATATATATGTCAAAACTTCTTGCTTTGCACATTTTAAATATGATGAGTCATATTTAAAATGTACAGTCTATGATGTCAGTGACACCTCAGTAAAGCTGTTTTTGCTGTTGTGGTTGTTTTGTTTTTTTCTTTAAGTGGCCTTTATGATCTGATTTTGCCATTTGCCTCCAGCTCTAGTTCTGACTACTTACTCTCTTTTAGACACCATGCATCCTCGCTATACCAAATCCTTGCAGGGATCTGACTATTGCAGAATTTCTCATACCACCAAGCAAATGCTGTTTCTCTGCTTGAATCCCTTCTTCCTTCTCTGCTTAGTGACTACAACTCAGACATCACTTGACAGATGGCAACTTTCTCCAGGTTGAGCTAATCGTCCACCCATCCTGCTTCCATAGCCTCATTATAGCACATATAATATTGGCTTTTGTCTGTTTTTTTATTTGTATCTTATTAAACTAAAGTTTCATTTGAGGTTAAAGATTTTTGTCTTGATATCTTTTTAAAAGAATTACTTCTTTGGACTAATTTTAGACTTAAAAAAATTACAGACATAATACGGAGAAGTCCCATAAACCCTTCACTCAGTTTTCATTAAGTTTAAGATTTTACAGTATGGGTAAAGCCAAGATGGCTTAGTGGGTTGAGCACTTGCTTTGCAGCCCTAGGGACTGAGGATTGAATCCTAGCCCTGGCTCGTGTGGACCCATATGCTGAACTGGGGTGTGTTTCCCATGCGGGAGGCCCCCAATTTGGTTCTCAACCCTGGTTCGGCCCTTGGCTCTAAAACTGATGATGTACAACTAAGGAGACTGCTCTGGACCCTCCCTCTTCTCTATGTCTCTCTTTGTCTCTGCCTGTCTCTGTCAAAAACAATAAAATAAATCTTTAAAAATAATGATTTTACATTACTTTATCAAAATGAAGTAGACAACACTGGTGCATTGCTGTTAACTAAATACTAGGCTTAATTTGGGTTTCATTGGTCTTTTCATTCATGTCATTCCAGTTACCACGTTACATTTTCTCATCATGTGTCCTTGGTTTGTGACAGCCTCTGTGTCTCTTATAATATTTTTTATATCTTTTTATACCCAGAGTCCAGCCCCTTAAAATAAAAACAACAAAAAATAGCAAACATTTATGGGCCTCTGACGTATCAGCATTTTGTTAGTATGTTTTTGTGCACGGTCTCATTTAACCCTCACAACCGTCCAGCAGTAGTTGCTGTTATTGCTGATTTAGCAGATGAAGGCGTTGATGTTTAGGAAGCACAGGCCATTAGCTAGCTTAGCTCTTAACACTGTTCTATAGGCAAGTAAGACATGTCTTTTAGATAAACTCATCAATTCATAGATGTCTTTCTCCATTACTTGAATTGTGAAGAAGGGGGAGAATGCAACATCTGCACGATACCAGATCTTCTTAAGTAAATAGTACACATTAAATTATGGGAGGATGCAGGCGACTTTGTCAGGAACTAGTCTCTCTAACTCAGCCACCCTGCCATGTGCAGCTACAGCTACACTGGCCTAGCCTTTGTCCTGCCCACCCAGGAGAAAGGCCTGTGAGGAAAGGCAACGAGTTTACCAAATGCAAAGTCCAAGACACAGATATTTAGGATAAGAGATGATCTGCAATGCTGAATTATTTCACAGGGATCGTGGAAAACACCCCAGTCTGTAAAGACTGGAAATCAGCCTAAATGCCACTGAAAAGCTGAAAGCAAACTCCGCGTATGCCCAGTGTTGTTTAAAAGTGTGCATTAAACGATAAAACAGGCCAGACAGCCTCAATGGTTCCTCTCTGGTCACCCTGGTGAATTCCTGTGTTCTTCCCGCTGTGCTACTTCAGTGTGTCCTCGATGCAAGGAGACCTTGGGAAAATCTGAAATCAGGTGGGTTGTGAATCAAGTCAGCTCACTACCCACAGTCCCGGGTGTATTAGGGTGTCCTTTACGGCTGGCCTGGTCTTTCTCGTTTGGGGGACCTGGGGTGAGGCCTGCCAAGCAGTTGAATTTAGAGTTAACCACTTTTGTTCGATCAATGAAGAGGTTCACAAAAATTATTTTGACTAAGTTTCCCCCAGAGGATTCTGGTGAGTGAGGTTTCACTCTAACAACAGTCAAACTGCATCGCATGTTCAAAATCTGGAACATAGGTGAACTTGAACAGTTGTGCAAATCCTTGGCTTTTTCAGGGCTGCAGCTATGTGGGTGTGAAGTGGGAGAGCTGATATAGGACAGGTTTGAGGTTCTCTGCTGAGAACCCTCTTTCCTCACATCCTTTTAGGGTGAGAGTGCATGGCCGTGTGACAGCTTTGGATCTCTCAGGACACCTAGTCATTCTTTTGGTATTCACTCCCATCGCCAGTTTTCTGTCTTTGGAGAATGTGGAGTTATTACAACCCCTTCCTGACTACTGTTCATTAGAAGAGTGGCTGCCTGGGACAAGAAAGCAGCATATAAAAGTTGCTTTGTCCTGTCTTTAGAAAGTCCCATAGCAATCTGCCACATGTAAACCAGGGCTAAGCCATTTTTCATTTCCCCCACTTTGATCTATGTACTTTTCTGAGAGTCCCCTGCATCCCTTGAACTCCTTACCATAGATCAGGATTGGCAAACTTGTTCTGTAAAGAATAAGAAAGTAGATGTTTTAGGTTTTGCAGGCCATATGGTCTCTGTCACAACTACTCATTTCCACTGCTAAGTTTTCACTGTAATAACAATAAAAACATGAAAACAGCCATAGACAATACATAAATGAATGAACATGGCTGTTTTCCAATAAAACTTTATTTCTAAAAACAAGTAATAGGCTGGATTAGATCCATGGGTCTTAGTTTGCCGGTGCCTGCTTTAGATAACAGACTGTAGGGCAAACAAGCATCATAGATTTCCTTTTTTTTTTTTGTAATATTACATGTTCCTTCTCTTTGCCATTGGTATTTTCATAGTTAGGACATTCTTGATGAAGTGTATTGCAGGTATATATCATATTAGTATAAAGATGAAAATTTGGAGATGATGCAACATTTGGATAGAATTTTATTTTACAAAATAAAACTCAGTACTGTTAACATTGCACATCATAGCTGATACTTATGTGAAAAAATCTACTGAAGGCTAATGCAAAATTTCCTCCTTGGATAACTTTAAATTTAATTATTTAGAAACTTTCACATGTATTATATTCTACCTTGTAAATTTTCCCAATGCTCATCTAGCTAATGATAACATCCTCCCTTTATACTGATGATGTAACAACAATAGTACCTAACTGTTATCCCTTTGATTCTCACTGTCCCATCCCTGGTTATCTCTCTGGGAGGCATGCACCCTTGAGCCAGGGGCCGAACTGGGGGACAAGAACCAAACTGGGGGCCTCCCGCATGGGAAGCACACCCTGGTTCATCACATGGGCCTGCATGGGCCAGGGCTGGGAGTCGATCCTCGGTCCTCAGGGCTGCAAAGTGAGTGCTTAACCAGTGGAGCCATCCCAGTTTCCTGAAAATGGTTAATTATTACTGAATATCCTTTCTCCCCTTTCTCCTAAATAATGAACCCTGTTAGCAGTGAGACCAATTTAAACAATAGCAAAAACAACATTATTTCCCAGCTTGACTTGCAGATGCAGAGGCCATTAAAAAGTAAATAGAGGTCATGGAACAGAGCTTCTGGGAAAGTCCTTTAAAAAGGCCTAACTCAGGTGACAGATCTATTTTTTGTTTCTTCCTTTTTTTTTTTTTCCCCTTCACTTTGCCTGATATTTTAATGTATTGGCTATAGCTGTAGCAGCTATTTTGGGATCATGAGAGAAAGTCTAAGAAAATGGAAGAGTCTTTGGTCCTGACATTCTGAACCATTTGCTGAACCAACATCAAAATGGTTGACCCAGATTTTAAGTTACATAACAAAAATATACCCAGTGTGTTTAATCCCTGTATTGTGTTCTGTAACCAACTGCTGAACTCAATTCCATACTCCACCATAATACCTCTTTATTTAAAAAAAAAAAAAAGCTTTCAGTGGACCACTAATGTATAAAATTTCTCTTTATACATCACTGTACTCTCAAAAGCAACTGAGTGTCTTCCCTAGTGATGAGTAGTGTATCAATGCATGTTAAATGAACTCTAAAGAGGTTAGATTGAACCTCATCAATAACATTATCTTCCTCCAGTGCCTTATTCATACCGTGTTCTTGAACCCAAGTTGTCACTTATTTTTCTCAAGGAAAAAATGTAATGGTTTAAATCTGTAAAAAGCATTTATTCTGGGAAACATCCAGATAAACTGTTTTTCATTTCAGAATAGCCTGCCTTTTGCAGATTTGCCGTTTTATTTTTCTTATTTTTTATGGTCATTAAGTGCCTACACCATAAAAATAATACCTTACAATTGTTCGGCATGTTTAAGTTAGCAGGTGCTCATTAAATCTTTTGTTCTCATTTTACTCACGCCCTGGCAAGGTCTAAAAATAGTGTAAATGACTTAGGTGCTAAAAATAAAATTAAAATAAGAATGAAATCTGGTGCCTTCTATTGCTCACTAGTCTCTATTCTGAAGAGATGTCAAAGATGTCATCTAGTGCACCAGCTCTACTCAGTTGCTACAACATAGTTGGCTACCTGGAGTGCTGTGTTAAGTAGGATTCTGAAGCTGTGTTAGGTCTCAGGGGACAAAAGGGCAGTGATTGGTTTAGCAAGAACACTGTTATAGTCACGAGGAATGAACAGGTTGTCTGTAGAAACCCATGTACCTTGTATTTGCCATCCCTCGTCTATTCCGAGATAGATGTATCTGCATACACACGCACTGCCAAAATGTATCTGTTAGTAGGACTTGTTCAGTCCTAGAGTTTCTCTGCCAATCTTTTTCTGCTCATTTAGACTCATTCAGTTTAATTTATATATTCATATAATGTATATATACATGCTAAATATGTGTATATATATTTATGCACATTATATTTATTTATGTTTTTGTCTATTTTTCTGTATTCCAAGTTAGATGAGTTTCTCTATTTTAAAGATTTTTAAAAAAATAGAATTACTAGAATTGCAACCTGGTCACACTGATGCCAAGGTGAAGTTTTTGATGACAATGTGCTTCTGAGTTAATTAATAATGATCAGTGTGGTATGGTTTATAATTTATCCTGCATAGGAGGGAGGAGATGCTAAATGACATCTCAAGCCCCCTTGCAAGTATTCAAGTTATACAAAGACATAGGCCTGGGGTTGGCAAACCTTTCCTGTAAAGACCCAGGTAGTAAATATTTTGGACTTTGTGAGTCATATGGAGAGCAGATTTGACCCCTAAGTCTAGTTTGCTGACCCCTGGACTAGGAAACTGCTCACTGCAGAAGGAGCCAGAAGACTGGAATGGTACCCTACAGAGGGCTTGTGTAAACATCAGTTTCTCTCTGCATATCATCGCATCATGTAACTATTTGTGTCATGACTATGACGATGATAACTATCTTACAGTGGTATTGTGTGTCACACACAGAATGACCTGGGCATGTGTGCATCTGAATGGTGCCCTATCTGGCTCATAAGTGGACATCTCAGTTGATCATTTTGATGTTTTATCCCCAGCTGCAGAGACAGGTGGGTGGAGCCTGCTGGTGGAGGTGGGAGCTAACAGAGAGCAAGCCTCCTGCTTAAGGAATAGGCTGCTGCCCAGCTCCAGGCCACTCTTGCATGTGGGAATGGGATCTTCTGACTGCCAGGTCTTCTGAGTTTTCAGAAGATACAAGTGTACCTTTCAAGTAAAATTTTCCAATTTTTAAATATTTGCAGGCTATTTAAATTTTGTTAAAACTGTGGGAGCTAATAGTAATCCAAAGATATGAACTGGATCAAGAAGTGCCAATACAAGACCCTTAGTACACTGGTCCCACAGTCCAGATGTTAAGAGATAAATGGTTCAGCTCCGGGACATGGCATTGGGGTAGCATCAACATCTGGCCAGTTTTACTTAGTCTCTGCTGGCGTGCTTAGATTCTAATACTACAGTGAACCCTCGCAACAATTGTACGTATTTGCTTAATATGTGCAAATACATGTGTGCTCTGTTCCAAGCACATACAGGACATCCAGCAGTAAACAAGACAGAAAAAATTACCTGTCTTATGGAGCTTTTATCCCGTGAGATCAGTAGGTTCACAATAACATTTGTGGAGCTAATAGAATTGAAGAAAACAACTCTAGGGGTAGAACCATTTATTCCTGAAGTTGAACCAGGGGACAATGATCAGCAAACATGAAGGATTATAATGAGAAGATTACATATTAACTGCATAGAAAAGTCACTCACTGGCTGTGCTCTGGGTTCACTGAGGGTAAAGAGATGGAAAACGAGTCCATTTCCAGAACAGCGGTTTAAGTTCAGTACCAGAAAGAACTTCCCAACAGAATGGTTGCTAAATGGATATAGGTGGTTTCAGCTGACTGCGAATTTGCTCCTGCAGGGGTCTTTGGGAATGGGGAATGGGGTAGATGACACTCATCCAAGCATACACTCTCTTGGAGGCAGGGACTTGGGCTGAAGCCAAGAGCCTGAATACCTCACTGAGAAGATTTTTAGTTTCTAAATGTCTTACTTCTTGGCCCAGGGAGTCATCATGCTTAAAATTTCTTTTTAAAGTTTGTGCTTAGAAAGATCTTTTTTTTTTTTTTCCTATAGATCAAGCTACCTAGATGAGTTCGTGTAAGGAACGCATTTTTTAATTTTAGCACTTTCTATAAATGGGTCTTCTAAACCCGAAGCTGAAGTTGTTACCACGACGGGGAACATGGAGATAATTTTTCATTATTTCATGCTATGCTGAATGTCAGCAGTAGAAACTCCTAAAAATAATCATACCTTGTACTTAGATATCCCCTTTCCCAGAGGTTCTCAAACTACTTTGCAGACATCAGGTAATTAATCCCTATAAAGCTTCCAGAAGACAGTAGTATAATAAGTTTGTATTTGTCTTGCATATACAGGTTATGCATTTTATACTTATGTATTATATTTATATTGTGCCCTGTGAACTCTAAATCAACATAGAGTTTGCTGTCCAAAACCACTTCTTTTTTAAAGATTTATTTTTATTGTTTTTGACAGAGAGACAGAGAGCAACAGAGACAAGGGGGAGGGCCCAGAGCAGTCTCCATAGCTGTATGTCATTAGTTTTCCATACAGTTGTACTCCGCAGGTGGGCACGGGACTGTGCAGGGCAGGAACTGGGCCGGGGCCTCCAGGATGGGAGGCACGCTCCTGATGGGGGCCTCCTACATAGGAAGCACACCTGGGGCAGGAGCCGAACCAGGGCCTCCCCTATGGGAAGCTCACCCCAGGGGGAACCGAACTGGGGGCCACACCTCAGTTCTGCATATGGGTCCACACAGGTCCAGGCCTGGATATGATCGGGGCTG
Organism: Craseonycteris thonglongyai; assembly: GCA_004027555.1. Lineage (NCBI taxonomy): Eukaryota > Metazoa > Chordata > Mammalia > Chiroptera > Craseonycteridae > Craseonycteris > Craseonycteris thonglongyai. Next base: position 10,973 of record PVKE010033507.1, read on the forward strand.
CAAATGAGTGCTCAACCTGCTGAGCCATCCTGGCAATCCCCCCAAACCATTTCTGATTACTGTATTTCATGGTCTGACAAGCAGAAGAGATGAAGAACATAATCTTCAGTAGTCAGGGAAGTAAGTGCAGGCAAGTAAAGGGGAATTCACACTGAGGCTTCTAGGACTTTATGAAGGTTTAATTTATTTCTAGGGTTCATGGGGGAGCCATTATAAGAGTTTAAGAAAGGGGCATGGAGAGAAGATTCTAACACCCCCTGAAAAATGACATGTATGACTTATTTGAATGAGTGGAGGTAAATGAGGGAGAAAAGTTTGGGGATGGCGTAGGTAATGCTGTTAATGTATTATTGTTCCTGGGCTGAAGCTTCCCTTTTGCAGCTCTCTTCTCCCTACTGTGGCACACACACCTTCTCCTAGGGGCAAATTTGTCTTCTTCTTTCTCAACTTACCTCTCTTGCACATTTAAAAGATTATAACAGGAATGATTCTGCAGTCAGCCATCAACACTTTAGTATAAACTTAAGCTGGCACAACCTCTACCAAAATGTTAATACTTTAAACCTCATCTTACTAATATACATGCAAGCTAATAGAATAGCATCAGGCACATAGTAAATGGTTATGTAAGTCATTATTATTATTATTTACCAAAAGATTAGGCATGGTTGAGTGGGAATGGCAGTATACTGGGCCCCTGCAAATGTTCATGCCTCTTTGAAATCAGGCTTCATGGGTAGCTTTTAACTTCATCTATGCATAAAACTGGTCTTGGCAGTGAATACAGCAAAATAAATAAATAAAATAATAATAGTAATAATATAAAATAAATAATACACACACACACACACAAACACAGCAAACAAAAAGCTGTCACCTCAGCCCCAGCAGGTGGCTGGAGAGTTGATAGAGGACAGAGGGAGGGAGGCCATATCTGAGGAGCTTTGCTAGGGGCGGGAGGGGGTGATGTGGATGATGATAAATTGGACAGAGAGGGAAAAGGGGAGGAAAGCTCTGGAGAAGACCTCAATGTCCCAGCTTGGAGGGGTGGGCATTCAACTGCTGCAGAGCACAGTAGCAGGTTTAGAAAGCGAAAACGTTTACATAGGCTGCAGCCTTGCCCATCCCAGCAGGCTGCCTGCAGGTTTCCAGCTGATCATTACCATCATGGCACTCTATTTTCTGGAGTGGCCAACAGGAGGGAACAGCCAGGCTCATTCCTGCCAGCCCAGAGGTTCTGGTGCCGCCCTTGAGTGTTTTTGAATTGGCAAGAGTGGGCTGGTGATTTTCCACCAGCCAGCTCAATCTTCCCAGCTCACGGACCCAAAATTTAGCACTTGTGCTCGTTCCAAAACTCTTCCCATTGGCTCTGATAAGCCCTTTCAAACAAGCTGAAGACCTAGCACCAAACCCACTTTGAAGTGTATGCTGGACCTTGAGCAGTCCCAAATTTTAAGCATGAAATATTCTGTCTGTTTTTAGTTGATTCTTCTTTAGACACCTAACCTAGCCTTGGCTCACCCTGAAAAGAAGACATTCTTGAGCAAAGGCCCAAGGCTATGGAATCCTGCCCTTGGCATCAAAGCAGAAACCTTAAATGAGGCATTCAGAACAACCTTACAAGCCTTATTTCTGCCATCGGGAACCACCTATGATTCAAGGCCACCCAAGAATACAATGGGCATAGTTCTCTCATGAATATTAGCTGCAAGAAAAAATATATATATTTTTAACTTAATCAACATTTTTTTAAACAAAAAGAAAGTCGCCTTGAATATTGCATTAAAAATAGATATTTCAAAGGAATTTTTTAAATATTAAGATTAGCCTACGAAGTGATGGATACCCATATGAATGTGCACTGTGCACATTAGTGTGTATTCAAAATGGGTGAAGCAAAGTCGAATGTTAGTTTTGCAAAAGGAACATAAATTCTTCTCTTTTCCTGGAATTGTAGATTTTTCTAATTCAATGTGGAAAAGAGGATCCTGGCCCTAAGTGGAATTAGTTGAAGTTTAATGATTGAGGTGTTTTCTGTCTCCATTAGAGTAAAAATTTCTTGAAGTTTATATTAGCGAGTTGTGTTCTGGGTAGAAGTGACAGAAACACGTTTTAAATCAGCTTAAGCAAAAAAGAGAATTTATTGGCTCAACTGGGCAGTCCAAGGAATGGGCCGCCCCAGGTTCTTCTGGAGTGAGGAGAGCAAACAGCGTTTTCAAGGGTCAGGCCCTCTCGCCTCCTCTCTGAAATCTGCTTTCTTCTGTGTTGGATTCTTCCTAGGTGGTTTCTCTCCACATTTTGGCAAGGATGGCTTCCAGCCGCTGCAGGCCTCCATTGCTCCTATGGCTTGGTTATTTATTAGGCTCAGGCTAGTTCAGTAGCTGAGGACACGGGGATGAATGATCAGACCAGGGATGCAGTTTCGATGTCTGGGGCAGAGGCAAGGATGGGAAGAGATCTGATTCAAGAAGGCCAATCTGAGCTCTTTCTAGGAAATGATGCCAAACTTAAATTCTGTGATTCATCATTAAAACCATTCTTTTATCAACATTCTTTACTCCCTTGCCCCTCCCTCCCCCTTATAGTCCTCTTAGACACAAAGATCCTAATACCCTTGGATCATGGTTCATATCTGTGTTGTGAGGGGCCAGGTGGGATGTGAATGAAACTTAGGTTGACACTTTGTGGGTCGTAGCCTTAGGGACAAGGCATGCTCTCCCTTTTCCCTTTACCTATTCCAAATGCTGGAACTTAGACACAGTGGCACTCCATACTGATCTATGTAGTTGAGGGCAAAGCGTTAAAGGTGACCAAACCACAAGAGAGAAGGAGCCTGGGGCCCTGATGCCACATTGCTCCACAGCAGCTGCTGGTCCTGATGACCTCCTGGAGCACAGCCACCTCTTAGCAGGGACAACAGAGACAAAGGAATGTGAAATAAAAACAATTTACCTTGCTCAAGCTGCTGGTATTGGGGGTGTCTATCATATGTGCTAAGCCTGATTTTTGATTAAAACAGTGAATCAGAAGCTCTTACAGGAACATTTGGATCATGCAATCCAGAAGGAATCATGATGAGAATGGGGCTGAAGTCTAAGAGAACTTAGATTATCTTAAATAATTACCATATTGACATTCAGGGGTAAAAAAACACATACCGGTAGCTTAAAAATTAGAAAGTGACATAAAGAATTCATTGAACGGCCTGAAAGCGTGGCATTTACAATGCATTGTTGAAATAAAAAACAAGAAAGTTTTGAGCTGGAAGGAATAGGAAAGCTCACCTGGTCCCATCACCTGCCCCAATCACCTCATTTTAGAGCTGTGTTTCTCATTCTTGGCACTATTGATATTTTGGGCTGGATTATTCTTTGTTATAGGGGGCTAGCTTATGCATTATAAGAGGATTAGCAATAACCATGGCCTCTATTCACTGAGGCCAGTAACAAACTTTCAGTCCCACCCCAATCATGACAATCAATGTCTAAAGACAACTCTGGGTGTCCTCTGGGGTGGAGTTGTGGGGACAAGTTTGCTCCCAATTGAAAGCACTATCTTAGAGATAAAGAAATTGAGGCCCAGCAAGCTAGAAAGATTTCTTCTGTACTTTGCTCTATTGGCAAATTTGAACATACAAGTCACTTAGAATATTAACTTAGAACTTCATTTTAAAATATTAAAGAGAAAATACTTTCAAATAAATAAAAATGAAATAGCAATAGCTGATACTTAATGAAAGTCAAGTTTCTTAGGCATCATTTTACTTCATCGTCACTACAACTCTAGGATTCCCCCATGTTAAGGTTAAGGAACCGAGCATTATAGTGACCAAGTAAACTTATACAAGGTCACACATTTAAGAAGCAAAATAACTAGAATTTGGAGCTGACCTTGAACCAACATGCTTACTCGTCACTTTAATATACAGTGAACAATAAGCAAAGCATCTTGCCATGTTGAGTCAAATTATCAAGCCAACAAAAGTAAGCTGAATATACGAAAGCTGTCTGGAAGTTATCTAGCAAAGTAACAGTTCTCGTTATCTTGACAATGGCTGGATTTTTTCTGGACAAGCCTCATATACAAGTATATCTAGATAAAATTTCCATTTTCTTTAACTTCTACATTGTCTTCATTCGCTAATTTTTTTTTGAATGCCAACTATATGCATAGCATTGAAAGATAAAAAATGAACAGGTAAAAAAACAGTGTACATTTATTCCAGACTGTGGTATAAATTTTACATGTATTAAATGTATTAATTTTTTTTTAATTTAATTTTTTTTTTAGAGGAAAAAGAGAGAGAGAGAGAGAAGGGGGTAGGGCCCAGAGCAGTCTCCATCGTTGTACATCATCAGTTGGGACATGTTTTCATTCCTCACAGGTGAATGTTGGGCTGTGTTGGACCAGAACCGAACCCAGGGCCTCCTGCGTGGGAGGTGAGAACCTTCACTGCCAAACCATCCTGGTGGATACCAATTGTGCCACAGCTCAGCATATGGGATTTCATGGGCTGGGGCCAGAAATTGAACCTGGACCCCTTCATTGTCAGGCAAGTGCTTAACTGCTGAACTATCCTGGCATCCCCAATGTAGTGGTTCTTTGATTCCCTACAGCAGGAATTCCCAACCCCGAGCCCGCGGGCACCATGGCGCCCGCGGCCCGATTTGTGTGCGCCCGCCATTATGTGACGGCATCAGAAGTTTTTCATAAACACTAAGTAAAACTATAATTTATTTTTATACATTTGTTAGAATTTTAAAATATTGTTGGAGTATCTACACAGGTTTATTATATTCGTGGGTATGTTTGCGATACCGTATATATAAGTTTTCCCCTAGCTGTCGCCTTTGTCCATGTCGCGTCTTGTGTAGCCGCTGCGCTCTTTACACTCTCCTCCCCCCACCGGGAGACGCCAAGTTGCCATTTTCATTGCGGTTGCTGGACTGATCGGGTCGTGACGGTTAGCTAGGATCACAGTGTTTTGATATATTCGATTTTAAATGAACTAAAAGCGAGGTAGGTCATCTATTATTATGGTGGCAATTTGATACGATATTGTAGTTCTGTAACTATTTTTATTTTTATTTTTTTAGTCCTAAAATGAGTGGACCAAGTAAGAGAAAACGAACCTATAATTTTAACACAGACTGGGAGGAATCATATTGTTTCATTAATTTAAAAGGTAAATGCGTTTGCCTGTTGTGTGGCAGTAGTATTGCAGTGCCGAAAAAACATAATGTTGAACGTCACTTTCAGACAAGTCATACCATTTTTGATACGAATTATCCACTTAAATCTGAAGTTAGAAAGAAAAAACAAATCAACTAAAATGAAGTTTAACTACTCAACAGACTGTTTTCACTGGACATGTGGAAAAATCTAAAAAGGCAACCATCGCTTCTTTCAAAATTTCTCACATGCTCGCAAAGAAGAAAAAACCTTTCCAGGATGGTGAATTGTTCAAAGAAGCATTTCTGACTGCTGCCGATTGTTTGAGGAATATTCTAACAAACGTGAGATTATGTCGGCGATACAAGACCTACAGTTGTCAAATAACACAGTCACAAGAAGAATACACGCAATTTCAAAAGACCTGCAAACTCAGTTAAAGACTGACTTGGAAATATGTGACTGCTTCTCTCTGCAATTTGACAAGTCAACAGATATATCAGACACCGCACAGTTGGCAGTTATGGTGAGAATGGTATTTAGTAACAAAGAGGAGCTGTTGCAAATATTACCAATGAAAGGACAGACGAGAGGTGAGGATATTTATAAAACTTTCAGAACATATGCCAGGTCGATCAACATGCCTTTGCATAAGTTGTCTGCAATAACTACCGATGGGGCACCAGCAATGGTTGGTCTAAACAAAGGATTTCTTGCCCTTTGCAGGAAAGATGAATCATTTTCAAACTTTATGTCCTACCACTGTATTATCCATCAGGAAGCTTTGTGTTGTAAAATACTGCCCTTTGAACATGTTATGAAAATAGTCACAAAGAGAATCAACTGTATTCGAGCAGCTCCATTGCAACACTGACTTTTCAAGGCCCTGTTAGAAGATACTGAAGATAAAGAACACGATCTCATCCTGCATACTGAAGTATGTTGGCTCAGTAAAGGTAAAGTTCTTACAAGATTTGTGAACTTAATTGAAGAAATAAAAACATTTACACATGATAAAAATGAAAATTAGGATGAACTAACAGACTCTTGCTGGCTGGTAGATTTGGGTTTTCTTGCTGACACCATGGAAAAATTAGATTCTTTCAATTTGGAGTTGCAGGGAAAAGATAAAAATATAGCTGAAATGATAAGCTCTGTAAACACATTTAAAGCAAAATTGACTTTGTTGATATCAAATCTGCATATCAAGTCTCTCGTGCACTTCCCATATATGAGGAAAATGCTAGGTAACAATGAATTAAACGTGTCATTATTTATTGAGACCCTGCAAGTGTTTCAAAAACAGTTTGAAGAGAGATTTCTGCAGTTTACAAATATCGAGCCAATTGTCTCCTTCTGTATCAATCCTTTTACTTGCCAAATAAATGTAATAGAACCAGCCGCATGTATTGCAGACCTTGTTCAGGGGAAAGCAGAAGAACTAGAGTTAGAAATTTTGAACCTTAAGAACGATATTTTGCTAAAATCCTTAATATCAGAGGACTTATGGAACATAGTCAACAAAGAAAGGTTCTCATTTTTTTAAAAAGCAGCATATAAAATCAAATCGTTTTTCAGGTCAACGTATTTATGCGAATCTTTGTTTTCAAACATGAATTTAATAAAATCATGATATAGATCTTGACTTACCGATGAGCATCTTAATAATTGTTTGCTAACAGGGTTGTCGTCATACTCTCCTAATTATGAGGCACTGGCCAATGAAATGCAATGCCAAAGATCACACT
>PVKE010033508.1:0-17895 GCA_004027555.1 Craseonycteris thonglongyai
GAGAGAGAGAGAGAGAGAGAGAGAGAGAGAGAGAGAGAGAGAGAGAGAAGGGGGAGGGCCCAGAGTAGTCTCCATAGTTTTACATCTTTAGTTGTGACATGGTTTCATTCTACACATGTAGATGTGGGGCCACATGGGGTGGGAACCAAACTGGGGGCCCTACCACATGGGAAATGAGAACCTTTGGTTCTCATGCACCCTCTGTGGTTATCAGTTGCACCGCAGATCAGCCTATGAGGTTGCACAGCTGAGGCTGTGGGCTAGGAATCGAACCCTGAACCTTGCGGTTGCAAGGGAGTGTTCAACTGCTGAGCTATCCTGGCATCCCTGCCCAAGTTTTTAAAAGTTTTGCTGTACGGGGTCATCTTCATTGCAGTGGCTGGCTTGACTCAAGCTTCGTTTCTGGACTAGGTCCTCTTCATTTCTAAACGTCCTTCATAGCCTTCCTGGCTCTTTCTGACTCCAGGAGATGTGAGAGCAGACCTTTCCACAATGGTCCTTTTGTGGTGGAGAGTGAGTCATGTGTTATTCTGTCCCTGAGCCTCTATGTCCTCTTCCAACTAAGCTTGAGAGAGCCAAGGTGCAGGCTCTCCTCAGTGGGTCTTTCACTGGAGCAGGGGTAAGCCCATGCAGGTGACTGAACCACACCGGAGCGTCGGCAGGTGCCATTACCGACATCCTCAACGTGGGAGTCGTATACATGCTTTACCTGAGGTAAAAAGTTCGGAGAGGTTTTCCTCAGATACGAAATTAAGTCCATTAAATCCTGGTTTCTCCCCAGCTTGTTCGTTACACAGCCTGTTTAGAGAACTACACGAAAAGAAAACAAATGGCTCATCCCCACCTTTTCTCTTCCTTTTAAAAAGTTATCCAAGTTTAATATATCCGCTTTGCTTTCCTATTCCAATGTTGGCATCTGATAACAGCACAACTGATTTATGGTGGGAGAGCCTGAGGGTGAATTATTTATTCTCCCCATGTGAAGGATTAGCTATTTGTACTTTAAATGGATTTTGGTTGCAGTGTGTTTATGCACTTTTAGATGGATTGAGCAGTTCTCTGACCTCTCATATCATATCACAAAGCTATTTGCAAATCACATTAAAAGTTTAAATTCAAACCTATGAAAGCAAAGAAATGAAGACTTCCAATGTGACCCAAGAAACTTTTTTAAAATTTATACTCTAGTGTCCCAGAAAGAATACATAGATGTAAGAACAGGACCATAGCCCAACAAACAGTATTAAGCCAGAAAGTACAGGTGTCCAACTTTCTAGGCACAGTTACGCATCTCAAAGGTCACTTTATCCCACAGTGGGTGGGGGACAGGTGTTCAGCATGCTGAACTCCTGGGCATCTCCTTCAACTACAGAGCACTGGCAGATGAGCTCACTCCTTAGAAAACCTATCTATCTTCTATCTATTGCTTATCTATCTATATCTATCTTAAATAAAAACTTAAAAATTTTATAGTAAAATGTTTTCTTTTCAATCCTTGCCTCCCCTCAGCCCCCCTCCCAGCCCCATCATTTGCCTAATTCTCTGTTCCCTGCTATGGAAATCATTTCTTTTAGTATCCTTCCAAAGTTTCTTAATGTAAAACAAATGCAAGTATATATATATGTGTGTGTATATATATATATATATATATATGTGTATATATATATATATATATATATATATATATATATATATATATATTCTTATCTTTCCTTCAACCTTTATACAATATTTGGAAAGTTTCAGGTACTGTTTTCCTGTGCTTTATTTTTTAAAACTTAGCAATATATCATGGAGATACTTTCCTAAAAGTACCCAGAATTTTCCTCATACAAAATTTGTTCATTGCTGTACAGTATTCAAATTCAATGTTTGTACCACGGTTCATTTTAGGGATATCCCACCTTTTGGCTTCCCTGGGCCACATTGGAAGAAGAAGAATTGTTTTGAGCCACACATAAAATACACTAACACCAATGATAGCTGATGAGCTTAAAAAAAAAAAAAGTCAACAAAAAATCTCATAATGTTTTAAGAAATTTTATGAAGTTGTATTGGGCCACGTTCAAAGCCATCCTGGGCGGTATGTGTCCTGCGGGCCACGGGTTGGACAAACTTGGTTTATTTAACGAGCTCCCTAATGATGGACACTGGGTTTGTTTCCACTTCCCCATTTCAAACAAGTTTCAAATGAAATACCTTATACATATTGTATACAACATGGGTGTGAGCTCATTTGTAGGCGAAAATTTCCAGTGTGACTTGCTGGTTCAAAAAGTCTTTGTGTTTTTAATTTTGAAAGATGTGTCCAAATTGCCCTCTGTAGGAGTTCTGCTGAGGCTTCTATTCCCCTCAGCAATGCGTGAGAGACCATGTCCTCTATGTGTGTGTTTGTGAGAGAGGCATGGTTTAAAGTTCTTGAAAAGTTGTGACAGTATTTAAATAAAAGGGGTGGAGTGAGAGAGAGAAATGGGAGAGGCCCTTCTGGGTTTCTAGAATATAAACAAGAAGTAACAGTGACTCTAGACAGTAACACCACTCATAGCTAATATTTATCTAGCACTGACTGTATTTGGCACTAAGTGCTTTACTATAGTCACTCATTATTAGATTAGACATGGCTCATTTTTGTTCGATTCTCTTCTCATTTTTTTTTTAATATATTTTTATTTATTTATTTTTATTTTTGACAGGGAGAGATACAGAGACAGAGACAGAGAGAGAACTGAACTGGGGGAGCTCCCAGTTCAGCATATGGTTCCGCACGGGCCGGAGCCGGGATTCGATCCCCTGTCCCCGATGCTGCAAAGTGAGCGCCTAACCCACTGAGCCATCCCGGCTTCCCTCTTCTCATTTTTAAAAAAGATTTATTTTATTGTTTTGACAGAGAGAGAAACAGAGATAGAGAGAAGGGGGAGGGCGGTCTCCACAGTTGTACCTCATCAGTTTTTGACAGTTTTGTTTCACACAGGTGGGCGGGGGCCTCCCGCATGGGACACCCCCCCCCCCATGAGTTGGGGGCTGAACTGGGGGCTTCCCACATGGGAAGCTCAACCCAGCAAGAACCTAACTGGGGGCCACACCCCAGTTCAGCATATGGGTCCGCATGGGCCGGGGCCAGGATTGATCCTTAGACCCCAGGTCTGCAAAGCGAGCGCTCAACCTGCTGAGCCATCCCGGCATCCCCTGATTTTTTTTTTTTTCTTAAAAACAAGTATTGATTATTTACTAAGTGCCAGGCACTCTTCTAGGCATTGGTGGATGTAATTTTTGTTGACAGAAATTCTGTCAAATGTTAACAGAGAGGAAATTGGAGGGACAAGCTCTTAGCTACACTGACCAAGACTTGTGGAAAATACCAACAGTGATCTTACTTCAAGTACTAAGTAATGTCTCCTGAACGATGTTTGCCTTGGGAGCTGCAACACGAGGCAAGATGTGTGGCTGACTCACCTGGTGAACACTGAAGCAGAGAACATCCCAGTAGGTGCTTTACTGCACACATGCATTGATGGTTGTGCTGCTTCATTTCTCTTTTTTAATAATTACAGTTTGTGGTTGGAGGAGTAGGAAGTGGGGCAAAAGCGCTTGATTTTGTGTGAGTATATGTGAGTGTGTGTATGTGTTGTATACTAAACTAAGAAAGAAATCAAGTTCGACTACATATCCGATTTTATCAATAGCTGGCAGTTCTAATTAGCATATACACTGTATTACTAAAGAAGAATATTGAGAAGGGAAAAAAAATCCAAATGCATAGAAATGGTAAATATCTGCCAGACTTGCAAGAAAATACACTGGTGTTGAGTGGCAAAACAAAAACAAACAAACAAGCAAACAACAATAAAACCCCAAACAACAACAAATGCCCCAGAGACCAGAATTAACTGCCACTGAGAGCTAGCTAGTACCTCCCATTACTTTCTAATATTTCTCACTTACTTTCCTCTGCCCTAGGCTGTCTTCAAGATCGCTCCAGAACTCTGTTGTCTTCTTTCCTGCCACTGACTTCTGCCCTTTATTTTACTTCACTTCAGCTTCCCTCTCTTCTTGGTTCCTGATCCAAGCTAGTGTATGGAGGCAGGAGATGGTTAGCCTTCGTTCACCTGCTCAGTTATCCTCACATCCCATACTGTGGGCATGTGATACCAGTGTTCCCCGGGTTTTCAGGGTGAATTTGAGGAAAGGGGGGAATTTTAGGATAGCCCAACTATCCTTAGACTGTTAGACATTTGAAAATAGTTTTCACTATTAATAACTAGAAAAAGTGTTTGGGGATAGAAGAGCAGTCTGGGGGGGGGCATGTATTGATGCTCTTTGAAAATAGAAAAATAAGGGTTTTAATAGGAAAAATAATTAACAGTAATTAAAGATTGTTTCTAAATCACAAGCAGAGAATTGGTTTTGACTCTAGAAATCTGGTTTAAATACTGTCTCAGTCAAGGTCCATTCAGATGAATGTAAATCACAGTAGTTATTTCAAACAGTGGGGAACTTGATGGAGGGGCATGGATATACATGTCATATTTGGGAATATCTTGCCTGAGATTAGAATTGACTGGGCCCTATAGATAGGACATGTGTTGTGTGCCACAATTCCTGCTTAGCCCACTAATTGAGTAGTAGACTGGCCAGCCCCTGAGTGTGTGATCTCTATTGTAGAGGAGTTTGTAGGAAGAGAATAAGACATATTTCTTGGTTTAAAGCATTTCATCTTGTTGAGGTTTTATAGGCAGATGACCACTACCTTTTGGTAACCATTGATGGGTGCTTCCCTAAACTTTCAGACCTATACTTTACACTCCTTAAGAATAGACCCAAAGCCTTCTCTCCTCAGGCTAGGTTCTTCCCTGAGACATATCATTTACATAATGACTACAATTACACAAGAACTATTTCCTGCCTCTAGCCTAGTCTTCTATCCTGAGCTCTAGGCCTCATGGATGCTTCAAAGGCAGCTCATTTAATACATAGGAGACTGAGTTCATGATGTGCCTACAAAATATGATTTTCTCCCAGGGTTCTCCCAGGGATGGACACCACCATCTATCTAGTGGCTCAAGTCAGAAAGTGGGGGTCGTCTATGACCACATGTCATTTCCCCTTATCTAAGTCCTCTTGATTTTACTTTCTCAATGCCTCTTGAATCTTTTTCCTCTCTACCCGTACCACTTCAGGCTAAGCTATCATCAACTCCCTCCTGAATTACTGAAATTGCCTCCTAACTGATCTGTCTGCATCTATTTTGACTTCCATCTAGTTCATTTTCCAATAGACTCTAGTGTGTTCTTTTCAAATGCATACCTTGGGCCAATAGATTTTCAGGGATGCTTTCTCTGCCCTTCACACCACTTACCATGGTGACAATTTTACAGTTCTGAGTGTGACTCTTCAATTACTGTCTGCTTGTCCCTGTGGACTGTCAACTCTTTGTGGGAGCTGGGGCATGAGAGGATGGAGGACAGTAACCATGTCTGTTTCTGTTTATTTTTCTCAAGTTCCCAGCCCTCAGTGTGATATATAGCACATAGCAAGCCCTCAGCAAGTATTTCCTATTATACCTAGCATAGAATTTTGCAGTTAGTACTCACTAAATACCGGTACTCCATATTTATGAATACAGATCTCCAATGAGTAATTTGACTTAAAAAAAAAAATATATATATATATATATTTATTTATTTTTGACAGAGAGAGAGAGAGAGAGAGAGAGAGAGAGATATACAGAGACAGAGACAGAGAGAGAACTGAACTGGGGGAGCTCCCAGTTCAGCATATGGTTCTGCCTGGGCCGGGGCCGGGATTTGATCCTTGGTCTCCAGCACTGCAAAGTGAGCGCTTAACCCACTGAGCCATCCAGGCTTCCCCTAAATTGACTTTTAATTCTGAAAACAAATTGATAATCAGTTATCAACCTATCTACAAGTACAAGGAAAGCCTGTGAGCCTCTATTTTCCATAGACTATAAAAGAATCTGTCAGAATTTTCAGCTGCAAGTGACAAACTGAGTCGGCTGGTTGTGCAGAGAAGGAGTTTGTTAAAAGACTACAGGGGAGTTTGTGAGATCATTGAGGGAACTGAAGAACCAGGCTAGAGGCCGAACTTCCAAAATCATGCCTACAACTGTGCAGTCAAACTGGTCTGAAGGGGAAGTCAGCACTGTCACCACTGTCACCACCATGAACTTGACACTATAATTTGCTCTGCTGCAACTTTTGCGTCGGGTACTAGACCTACTGCTCCCACCAGTGCATCTGATTGGCAGAGCCAGGTCACATGTCTGCACTGCAGCTACAAGGGAAAGTGGGCTCGCCCCCGCCAAAAAAAGTAACAAGCATATAAAAAAAAAATGGTAGGCATGGGGAAGCTGGGATGGCTCAGCGAGTTAAGTGCTCGCTTTGCAGCCATGGGGACTAAGGATTGAATCCTGGTCCCAGCCCATGAGAACCCATATGCTGAACTGGGGTGTACTTCTCATGTGGGAGGCTCCCAGTTCTGTTCTTGCCCCCTGGTTTGGCCCCTGGTTTGGGATGGGGGTGCCTCCCATGTGGGAGGCCCCCAGCCCAGTTCCCATCCTGCATAGCTCCTGGCTACCCATGTGGAACAAAACCATGTTGAAAACGGATGATGTACAACTGTGGAGACTGCTTTGGGCCCTCCCTCTTCTCTCTGTCTCTCTCTGTCACTGTTTCTCTCTGTCTCTGTTAAAAACAATCTAGAAAAATAAATCTTAAAAAAAAAAGAGATGGTAGGCAGCCACCAACATGACTGATGTGCTCTCCAAATGGACAGCCATTGGTAGTCTTCACTTGCTCCCAGTTTGTTAAACATGCATCTGGATATTGGCATGTAACAATAAGCAGTTATGTAGATAAATAGTAAGCGCCTGATTCAGATGAACTCTCAACTCTTTTTCTACCTTTGCAGCTGATTTTGCATTTCACTGTTAGATGCTTTAGTTTAACCATCTAGAAAATTAATGTAATAGAACCTGCCAAATGCTGAGAATCAGCAGTAATAGTAATGGTTTTTGAGATCCTTGAATAAAAAGCACTGTAAAAACTTACTGTATTATTATTTAAAATAGATGATTTCTAATGAAAATGCTAAGTTCAAAGGGCTTTGATGGCTTCTCAGGATGCAAAATGGGCAATGCCTGGTATATTAGCTTAATAAACCAGTTCCGAAGTTGTTTGCCTAACTCTCCTTCTTGCTCCTCTGTGGGCATTAGAAGGCAGAAATATGCAGGAATGGTAATGGGTGCAATCAGTCACAACATGCAAGCTTATTATATTGGCTGCTTGCACAGTTGGAGCCTTTTGAAGCTAATCACAGCCCTTTTGCAAAGTTCATTGGGCTGGACTTTCCAATACATCCTCCTCCCAGGTTAGGCTGAGAAGCAGCGAAACCCCAGACGAGGCCCCTGATTTTGCCCATGTGTAATTTACCATTTACCCATGTGTGATTCAGCATGAGGGAATCATATGTTAGAAACACAGATCCCTTTTCGCTTTTATTTGTGGGATCTGAAATCTTTTTCAACATTGTATCAGCAATAGATCTCCTCTTACAGCCAGTCTCCCTTTTCTTTCCAAGTTCTGGTTTTCAAAAAGCTTGGTAGTCTTAACTCCTTTCTTCCCTAAGACTGCCAGTCAGTTGTTACCATCTCTTCTGCAGACTCGCAGCCCTGGCTCTGAACCCGTTATTCTCCTACACAGCCTACCTCTTATTTCATGCGTTGCTCTTCATCCCAGAAACGCCCTCTCCTTACCACTTCTTCCTTTTCCATTCATCTGCCCACAGATTCCCAAGGTAAGATCGTAACGCATCTATGTATCTCTTCTCTTTTTGGTCTGCAGCAAGTTCTTGTCATTTCCTCTTTCTCCTTTTCTCTCATCAGCTGGAACCGATGTGCTGTTCTCTGTAATAGACCAGGATTCTGCCCGCAAAGTGAACCTCAGAACATGGCCGCCATGGCATGAGGCGATTTATGTGGACTGTGGCAGTTTCTCTTTGCCTGTTGATAAAATGGGGCTCATAGAAGCACATCAGGCGCCTGTGTCGTGTTATGCCAGCTGAGCTGATCTCCACCTAGGGATAATTTAGAGTTGAGGCTCAACCCCAATACATCCAACATCATTTGGAGGGAATAAAAGCATTGGAAGTTCCTTTTTTGGAGCACTCACTACAGGCAGGCACTCAAAAAGGTTTTTTGAGCTGAATCTGGCCCCTGATCAGTCAGTGATTAACTATGACAACAGAAGAAAAAGCACAAAAACCTGCCCAAATGACACACAATTTGTGATAAGGTAGCCCTAGACTGAGAGGATATTGGAGGGAGATTGAGTATTTATTAAAATATCTTTTGTCAGCCCGATTTATCTTCATCTTTCTTCATAAGATGTGACAGTTTTGCATCAGCGCATCTAAATGAAATAATTTTCTAAAGGTCAAATGCAATTCCCTCCAGCCAGCTTTCATTTACCTTCTAATTAATAACTAAATGTTCACACATACATTAGCCTAAGGCTCATGCATAAAGTAATAACTGCAATTTATTGAGCACCTATTAAGTCCTAGGCATATCAAATACATTATCTTGATTTCTCACAAGCCCAGAAGGTAGAAATATCTCTTCAATAGAGGAGGAAAATGATTTCTAGAGAGTATTTTACCATTGGTCATGCAAATTCACTTCAGAAGCTCAGTGCTCTGTGCTGTCTCATACCATGCGGTAGGGTGAGGCTTCCGGCAAGGGCTTGATGCCTTGTGCCATTTGCTGTCACTGATGAATGGGAAGATGAGAGATGGAAGACTGACATCCTGAGGCAAACACATCCCCACTGGAGAATGTTGCATTGCTCAAAGCTTGTATTTCTTGATGGCTGTCATGCAGATATTCTAATAGCTGGGAAACTGAGGTGGGGCCCTTGGAGAGAGGGACCAGAAGAATGTCTAGAATGCTGAAAGCTTTAGGAATGAACCCTCTGAGAAATCTTTGGCTCACTGAGCCAGTGTGTGCTGAATGTCTCTAAAAAAAACAGATGCCTTAGTATGTTTCAGCTCATATTACTTTTCTGAGTAAATGGGTGCCTTGATAGGTCAATGAAATATAGATCTTCCTTTGCAGAACACAGGTAAGAAGGAATCTTTCTGCTTTTCTATTGATCTAATGTCACCCAGGCATTCCACAAAGGATCTTCCAAAGGTTCCTGCTATCAGGGCCATATTGTTACCTGGATTTCTCATACTGATAGAAGGTGGGAGAGAGGGAGGTATGTGTATATTTGGGAAGGGGCCAAGTGTTGTCTAGTACATGGTTCCTTTTCATTCAATTTTCTTCCCTGTCCTCTCAATTGAAGGAGGAGTTGCAATTCAATCAGGAGAACAGTCTTTGAACTGGTAAGGCAGATTTGAACATGCCTCACCTGGGCAAAATGGAGATTTGCAACCAAATGGTGACTTCTTGATGCAGGCATTAACAAATTAGCTTGAAGTTTATTATTAAGCTATTTCTTCCAGAGAAAGGCAGGCAAAACTGAAGAGTAGGTCAAACAAGTTTCTGTAGCTCTCACATCTTCTTCCTGAGTCTTATTTCCATGTGTCCTGGACTCTGAAACTCTACAAGAAATTAGTCATTATACAACTCACTGCTTGTTTTTCTTCCATATTACTTTCAATATTGAATTTGTAAAAATTGTTCAGACCGCTTTTCATGTTCTTACTCTTTTAAATTTGAACAAACCAAGTAAGCTTTGGAACATTGACTATTTGATGACATCACATTTAAATGACAAAATTGCTATTTTCTGACCTCTCAGAGTTCTCCCTTTTATTGTGTAATTGTGATAAATTTCCATCTCGTGGTGATTTCTTGCTCCAACTGCCTATATCCAGAACATTACCTGGTATATAAACCAGGTATATAAATATAAGAATATCTTCTCAAAAGTGAGATATGAGTCTCATGCTTCAAATTACCTCGGACTTCTCCTTTACCTTGTTAAAATATGCATTCCTGAACCTCCACCCTATATCTACCTGATTAGACTCTTGTGGGCCTTGGGTTTGGGAATCTCTGTTTTAGAAAAGCTTCTGTGCTGATCCCGATGCAGCTAAGTTTTGAGAATCACTCCTTTTGAGGAACAGAGAAATGCAAGCAGGAAAATCTAAATATAACTCTTAAAGTAGTAAGGACAGGGGATGCTGGGATAGCTCAGCAGGTTGAGCGCTTGCCTTGCAACTGTGAGGTCCGGGGATTGAATTCAGGCCCTGGCCCATGCAAACCCACATGCTTAACTGTGCCATGCAACTGGTAACCACCAGGATGGTGAAGGTTCTTGCCTCCTGTAAGGGAGGCCCCCAGTTTGGTTCTGCCCCGTGTGGCCCCACATCCACCTGTGTGGAATGAAACTATGTCAAAAAAATATGGAAACTGCTCTGGTCACCTCCCCCCGCCCCCACCCCTTCTCTCAAACAATAAAATAAATCTAAAAACAAAAAATAGTAAGAATAGTGTAAAAAGCTATACTCAGACCACATATGAAGAACGATTATACACAAATCTATGTTCAGGTTAAGTTCTTTGTCCCATTAGACTTGGATTATCATCAATCATTGTTTATCTATAATACCACTTATCCTTTTTACCCTGTTTTCAACGACTCAGAGTGTTTGACCAATCCCTTGGGGTCTCAAGCTCCTGGCAGTTTTTCTCATCTTGCATTACCGGAAACTGTAGTCCTTTGATCTCTTTGTAGTGTCTCATCACCTGGTCAAAGTTCAGCTAGTCATTTTCCCAAGAAAGCCTGGCTTTATTAATCTCATAAAAATCCCCAACGTACCTTTCTGCTTCCTTTGTTTTATCACTCTGAAACAGAAAAATATCTGCATGGCAATTTGCATAAAATTATGTTATTATTATTATTATTATTTTAAAGAGAAAAATGTCCTTTTGGCAATGAAGCCACACCTTCTCTTTTGCAACTGGTTCTTCCAGATGTGTCAGAGAAATTATGTTTGCTGTGATGGATAATTCTTCAACTAAATTAGCAACTACACAAATACCAGCTGTTTTTATTGCTTTCTACACCACTTAGGGTATTGAAAATAAAAATCAGGCAAATCTCTTTCTTCTCTTTTAATATTTTAAGTTTGAACAACCCAAACAAGGTTTAAAGCATTTACTGAGTAGCTACTCGATGATATCACGCAAGGACTTTTAGGCATTCAAGGGCGATATATCAAGCTGATCTGCAAAACATTCCTCTTTTACTATGTTCATGACATTTTGTTTTTATTTTCCAATTCTTGACCAGAAAATTGGATATTGGTTCTGTTTTATCCCCAGCCTCTGCCTAGTGGGAATAGAGTTTCTAGCAATTATCATAAAGGATCAATAAAATAAAGATCATTTGACTATTTCACTGGTTGGCTGCAGGGTGGGGCTGGATTTTCATATTACTCATATAACATGGCCAGTAAGGTTTATGACAGTATATCAACTGACTGATGAGGTGTTCATTCATTTATTCATTCACCATTTCAACAAATATATACCAAGGACATATCTTGTGCCTTGTAGCATTTTAGGTGCTGGGAAAGAAAGATATATCTGAGATGGCTTTTCCATCAAAGTAGTCACCAAAGTTTAGTGGAGGATAAATCGAAGACAATACATGTAGAGAGATGGTACGAGTACATGTACAGTTCTCTTACCTAGATACATGGTGGCAGTATTGTAGGCAATTCATAAGAGAAAATTTCCCCAAGGGAATGTTGAGGTTAAGTTTGAACTTTATACTATTTCTATAGCCAATTTGAATTGAGTCTTGGAGTTTTCTTTTCCTCAGCTAAGGGATGCCAACATCTGCCTCCAATCTTGACTTTCTGTGACTGGATTGTTTTACTGATTTATCTGTACTCTTGGAAATAATTCCTCATCTCTTTTCTTAACTGCCTCAACCTCTTACATTACTTGGAGGCTTGTGAGCAAGTCTTGAGAGAGTTGCCCCCCAAAAGTTGTGAAGTTTTCAAAACTTAAGAAAGGTTTCCGAGGACAGGGGGAGCAGGGCCATACTGAGCTTTAATGCGGACCTCAAACAATGGTGAGCCCGCATTATTTTGACCTGATGGCACAAAAGAATTCATAGCCACATCTACTCAGGTGAAAGCAGGTTGCCTTTTCTCAAAATGAACCCCATTGTGTTCTGGACAGAAGAAAGTTCTGTTGAGTGACATAGCTGAGAAGAATTATAACATTTTTCTGTACGATATTATGTAGATCATTTATATTAAAATTGGGGCTTCCCTCCTCTGGGGTTAACAGTTAAGAGTAGGGGCTTTGGAACCAGGAGGTCTTTGTTCCAATCTGGCTCCATCCTTTACTCACAGGGTAGTATTGGGCAAGTTTCTTTTCTGCTTTGGACTTTAGTTT
Source organism: Craseonycteris thonglongyai (assembly GCA_004027555.1). NCBI lineage: Eukaryota > Metazoa > Chordata > Mammalia > Chiroptera > Craseonycteridae > Craseonycteris > Craseonycteris thonglongyai. The sequence continues at coordinate 12,437 of PVKE010033508.1, forward strand.
CCTTACTTCTAGAAAGAGAAAAAAGAGTAGGACCTGCTTGTGGAGACTCATGGGGGTTAAGTGCTTAATTCATTTAGCACATTGTAGGTACTCAGTACATGCAAACTATTATGATTGTTTGCTGTTCTGAAGCAGCTCATGTTCTGCTCCCACCTCCTCAGGTTGCACCACTCAGAAGACATGTGAACGGGCCTTTTTCAACTTGAAACATCTTGTTATTACTGATTATTACTGTTATTATGATACAGCCATCCAACCCATACCTTTCAAGCGGTTTGGAGTCCCTCTGCACATGAGAGTAGCACTTATTAACTTACAGGGCATCTGTGGAAGTAGGCACTGGCCCTTGTGCCTGGGGCCTAGTGAAGCTCAGGAGGCTGAGGAGAACCTCAGAGAGATCACAGAGCCAGAGAACATATCCTGTTTTATTTGGCTTCCTAGGAATCGAAGTCCAGTGACAAACGAGTGAGTGGTGAGAAAGAGGACAGTTATGGCTGTAGTCATTACAGTCAGATGCTTCTGTCCTCTCATCTTCTGCCCAGCCCCAGGCCCTCCATGTAGCAACATGTAACCACTACGAATGGAAACGGGACTCCCACGCATTGCTTAGAGTCTATGTGGGGTTTCCTAGAGCCCTGAGGACTTTTCCTCAGTCATTTCATTTTTTAATGAGGGAATTCATCCACATGGCTCAAACATTAAAAATTATAAATAGGTATTTAGTGGAAATTCTTCTTCTTTCTCTTTCCTTTTCCTTCCTCGTTCTCATCCCCTGCCTCCCAACAGGTAAACCTGATTAGTTCTTATTTAACATTTCGGGTTTACTGCGTGGTAGCATACTAGCAAGATTGGCTTCCTGGATGAGGCCAATGAATGTGCAGCCAGCCACGCAGGGCCTCTATTCAGGAGGGCTCTGCACTTGTTTTAAGGCTCTACGGTTGCTTTTGTGAAATTCTTAATATCTTTTGACCCCCCAGCCCCGTTTCATTTTGGACTGGATCCTGCAGCTTACATAGCCTCATCAGGCATGCTGGCCACACTTCTTCGCTTTGCTTTATGGCTTAACTACATGTCTTTAAGAACTTTCTCATTACTATTATTATTATTTTACAACTGCCCCATATTCTATCTTAGAGGACTTAAAAACCTATATACACGGTTACTTTAGGAATCCCCTTAGGGATCCCTGTCCCAATTTTCCAGTCCTTTGATGATTTTAGACTTGGGAGAAAGGAAAAGATTGAGAAAGGCACCAGAAAATCTTCCCTCTGGTTGAATCTCTCATTCCGCCTGCCTGGCTTTAGAAGCCCTCAAAAGTGACTCTCATTCTTGTCCCAGCTCCCTGACTAGCCTTGTTCCCTTTCCTCTTGGCTCTTTGCCTGCAGCTCCCATCCTGCTTCACCTTTCAACACCCAGTGGCTGAAATGCTTGACAAGGAATTGCTGGGGCTCCATCCGTCACTGCAAACTACTTATGTCTTTGCCTTGACATGGAGACAAATAATATGGGCTGAAGATCATAGTGGCCATCGAAGACCCACTTTTAAAACTCTCCTTCTAATACTTCTTTAGTCCTACCAATCATCATTTCTGGATAAATCTATGGTCATGGCATGACAATTTGACTGTTTGTTTGTTTGTTTTAAATTTTTTCTTAAAGATTTATTTTATTGTTAGAGAAGATAAGAGAGAGAGACAGAGAGAGAAGGGGGAGGGGCCCAGAGCAGTCTTCATAATTGTACATCATTAGTTGTGACATGGTTTCATTCTACACAGGTGGATATGGAGCTGCACGGGGCTGGGAATTGAACCCTGGGCTTCACGATTGTGAGGCAAGCACTCAACTGCTGAGCTAGCCTGGCATCTTCGTAGTTTGGCTGCTTTTGAGAAGCTAGCCTTGGGCCTCCCTCCTAAGGAGTCTCCCAATGTCCTGAAGCTCATTGGAAGCAGCCAATCACTCTGGCTCCATTGCAGACCTGCGTCCTGAAGCCAGCCGCCTTTTGGAGTTCAAGCTGACTACTCACTCAATCAGGAAACAGTCCTGCAGAGAAGAAAGCACATTGTGCTATGGCTGTCCTGAGTGGCCGACCCTTTGGAAAGAACAGAGCTTCACATGAAGCCCACATTCCCAGTGAGGCTAGTGCTGGGGCCTTTGTACAGGAGCTCATGTCCTGCCTGTCACCCCTCTTCTGGCTGTGGCTTGGGTTTGAGGACATGGATGCAGATCCTTGCGCTAGACTTCCATGTTTGAGTGGAAATGGCAATTGCGATGGCAGCCCTCCAGCAGAGCCAAGAGGTGCTGGCAGCCAGAGGCACGTGGCTGCCACTCAGCGTTGGCCCGCCTACCAGCTGGAGTGTGTACCTGATAGCATGCATGTGCGTGTTGTGCACACACAGAAGGGAACGATGAAGCAGGTGGGTGGGAGAAGGTCCACAGCCTCATTTTGTTACTGCCTCTGTTCCTTACCAGGCGAGGGAAACCACAAGCCACCCAATGGCTTACTGCTCCTTCTGTCAATCAAGCCATGCCCTCGGCACCTGGAAGGAAGATAACTAGATGCTCCAAGCACACTCCTGGAGCCGAATTCCACTGCCAGAGAACGCTTCTGGGTACCCTGAGACCCCACCAGGAGACAACAAGGCTGCAATTCCAAGTAAACAGCACATTGAGTAGTTGGGTGTCAGTACACTCTGTTTGTTTAACTTATTTGAACATTTGATAAGAGAAGGGCTGTGATGGCAAAATATTAATTAAACTATGCAACAGCAATCTTAAGGGAGAAAGTGGGGGCACTAAGAAGCCATAGACGGCTTCCCTGCACACCTGCCGGCAATTAATTAATCACTAATATGTTCATTATTTCCAACTTTGGGATCTCTGTCCCTTGGACAAAAAAGTAGGGTTATTGTTTTTTTCAAATGTCTAATTAAAACATGTTGAAAGACAGTCTCTAAAGTGGGATTGGCCAGTGCTAATCACATCGACAATGTGGCTGGCAGTTGTTGAAATGTGGTCTGAGGGCTTTCTGGAATCGGAGAAATATTTTCTCATTTTAAATATTTTTTTTTTTTTTTGAGAGGAGAGAAAGAAGGGAGGAGGGCCCAGAGCAGTTTCCATAGTTGTACATCATTAGTTGTGACATAGTTTCATTCCACACAGGGGGATGTGGGGCCATGCAGAGCAGAAACCAAATCAGGGGCCGGGAGCCAAGAACCTTTTCCACTGAGCCACCCCGACGGTTACCAGTTGCACCACAGCTCAGCACATGGGGTTGCATGAGCTGAGGCCAGGATTCGATCCCTGGACCTTGTGATTGCAAGGCAAGCACTCAATCGCTGAGCTATTTCAGCATCCCTTTTTTCTCACTTTAATGAGGCCTGTTTTCCTGGAGTGCTTCTCACTCCAGGTGCCAGTGGGCAAGGACAGAGTGAGAACATCAACAGTGATCCCTTCCGGCTCCCTGCAGTGGGGGGAGGCTAGGAGGAACGATTTCCACTGCAGTCATGCTGGGCTGCTGGTTGGAATATATATAACAGCATTATTGAGACATAATTCACATAGTCTAAAGTTCACCCTGCATTGTATATTAACCCACCACAATGAACTCGGGACAGGGCTCTACCGCCACTGGGCTGAGGACAGACGGATGGAGTTCTCTGAGCAGTCCTGAGCCTATCTGGCCAAGGCCACTAGCATGTCCAGCTCAGAGCCAGCTGCCCACACAGCTGCTTCCTCTCTTTCTTCCTAGTACCTGCTTGCCCTTTGTACTCTAGCAGCTGAGAATAGTTACCTGAAGTAATTTACAGCTGTGTGTGTCAGGACAGGTCTGACACTGATTGAGTCCCTTATCTCCCTCTAGTGTCCTCCCTGCTGACAGCCTCCCCCCAGGTATCAATCAGTGCATCAGCTCCTGACTCCTGGGTGAGCCAGGGGCTGTCAGGGATGCACGGTGGCTGCCACCTGCCCTTCGCAGCGCACAGGGTCTTTCTAAGGCAGGCAGTGGGGAGGGCATGCATATACCATTTTCAGCTAACCTGCCATGACTTGGGATGATTCTGTGTGCTTCAGACAAATCTGGGGAATATGGTTTCTAAAAGGCAGCACAAGGGACATTAACTTGCATCCAATGGGGTGGTGACAGCCTCACCTGGCAATCTGTCTTCCCTCCAATAAAAAAAAAATCAACTTGATGGCTCCTTAGCCCGGGCTGTGGTCACAAAGGCAGCTTTGTGAGTTCTAAGGCTGATGCTTCAGATGCTTGAAAGCGAGGTTCGTGCAACAGAGAGGAGACATAAAGACTCCAAATGAGCCCAGGGAATGGGGGGCGGTGCGGCCCCTCAAGACTCCACGGAAGATACAAACACGGGGGCTGGGGAGAATGAGATAGAACATCCGTCTAAGCCCGGCTTTTGAATTGGCCCCAAATGCAGTGACATTTTCTTTTTTGGCGGCTTTGAAAAAGGAGAGGAGAAAACGTAGACTGTGACATTAAAGATGGATAGGGCTTAGACAAATGGAACAGCTTGGAAGGTTTTCCCAGTGCTGGGAAGGCTGAGGGCATGTCTCCACGGTGCACTTCTGGGAGGGACACTCTTTTTTCCTGAAGCCCAGAGCAAGCTGCATAATGAAATGGCAGCTTGCAGCCCAGCCGGCTGCAGGGAGGTTTAATATTTAACACCGTATTGGCTGCCGAGTGCGCTGGGGTTTGCTCATCCACTTTAGGTTGACATTTGCAACAGATACTCAACCAGGGCCTCTCAGTGGTGTGATGCTGGGCGCAGGGGCGAGGCCAAAGATCCAAGCTTTCTGGTCACCTGGGAAAAGCCCCTGGGGAGAGTCCCTTCCCAGGCGGAGCCCACTGGGCCTGGGCCTGGCTGTGCCTTTGACTTTAAAAGCAGACTGGCCTCCCTGGATGGGAATGGCAGCTGGAAGGAGCAGAAATCCCATTAAGGAAGAACTCCTGGCCCCATCGGTCTGCGGTCCATGGACTGTTGACTTTCTGCTAACCTTCCATTTGTGGCCTGAGATTCTTTAATGTGAGAAGTGGTAACTAGAGAAGAAAGATTAGAAATAGGAGTAAGACCATGACTGTGTGGGACACTGAATTAACAAGGACTTGAAGGCCACTTGAACTCTAACACCCTGTCGGCCACCAGGAGATGAGACTTTCTGTTCCTAACCCCCTGGAAGTTGTTGGACCAGAGAGGCTCCACATCCTGTGTGTCGTATTGGTCCTTGTTCTTCCATATTCTCCTTCCACCGGTCCTATGCTGGCTCCTCCTAGGTTCTAGGTCTTTGTCTATGTCAGGACAGGTTAGAAACCCAAGGCTCACCTGGGGGGCGACAGGGGGCCGGGGACGTCTATGGGAAAAAAACATGCATCTAGGATAAGGTGACCAGACGTCCTGCTTTTGGTGGGACAGTCCCGATTTTTTTTTTTTTTTTTTTTTTTTTTTTTT
>PVKE010033509.1:0-17879 GCA_004027555.1 Craseonycteris thonglongyai
TGCATGTATTCTTCTTGTGACTGTGTTATTTGACAACTGTAGGTCTTGTATCGCCGACATAATCTCACGCTTGTTAGAATATTCCTCAAACAAACAATCGGCAGCAGTCAGAAATGCTTCTTTGAACAATTCACCATCCTGGAAAGGTTTTTTCTTCTTTGCGAGCATGTGAGAAATTTGGAAAGAAGCAGTGGTTGCCTTTTTAGATTTTTCCACATGTCTAGTGAAAACAGTCTGTTGAGTAGTTAAACTTAATTTAGTTGATTTATTTTTTTCTTCAGATTTAAGTGGATAATTTGTATCAAAAGTGGTATGACTTGTCTGAAAGTGACGTTCAACATTATGTTTTTTCGGCACTGCAATACTACTGTCACACAACAGGCAAACGCATTTACCTTTTAAATTAATGAAACAATATGATTCCTCCCAGTCTGTGTTAAAATTATAGGTTCGTTTTCTCTTATTTGGTCCACTCATTTTAGGACTAAAAAAATAAAAGTAAAAATAGTTCTAGAACTACAATATCATATCAAATTGCCACCATAATAATAGATTACCTACCTCGCTTTTAGTTCATTTAAAATCGAATGGATCAAAACACTGTGATCCTAGCTAACCGTCACGACCCGATCAGTCCAGCAACCACAATCAAAAGGGCAACTTGGCGTCTCCCGGTTGGGTGGAGGAGAGTTTAAAGAGCGCAGCGGCTACACAAGACGCGACATGTACAAAGGCGAAAGCTAGGGGAAAACTTATACATACGATATCGCAAACAGACCATCGAATATAATAAACCTGTGTAGATGCTCAAACAGTATTTTAAAATTCTAACAAATGTATAAAAATAAATGATAGTTTTACTTAGTGTTTATGAAAAACTTCTGATGCCGTCAAATAATGGCGGGCGCACACAAATCGGGCCGCGGGTGCCATGGCACCCGCGGGCATGGGATTGGGAATCCCTGCTTTAATAAAACCTTACAGACTTTTAAATGCCTTGTCCTTTTGGATTTTAATACTGATTTGCAAAAGTAAGTTTGTGTCACTCGTAAGTCTTCTCTTATTCCTAAGTTACATTAAATTCCTAACTTTTTAGATTTCTGTTTTTCATTCTTAGCTTGTTTGCCCGAGCTGTGTTACCTTTAAAATGGGACACTGCTTGTCCTCTTTTCTTCCCCTGAGATCAGAGGCTCTAAGGTTTGGAAGAAACCTTAGATATTGTCCACTATCTGCTATATACCCCATCAACCCTGCTTTAAACTGGAAGCAGTCTCAGTTTCACATTGGGGAAGCTCTGATTCTTGGAAAACCTCTCTCAAGGACCTCTTCAGTTTTAACCTCCTCCATTACTTCTGCCCAGACTCACAAAGGTCAAATATTAATTAGTTGTAAGAATGTTTCTATAGCAAGAGTGATGTATTTCTTACCACTTACAAATTAATTGCATTTCAGAATTATAGATAATGCATTCTGAAGGATATTAACAAAGCATTTTGTGCACATCAGATTAATAATTATATTAGTTGACACATTAAGCAGTGGTTGTTAATTAATTTATATGAGTGATCTTAAAACAATTCCAGAGGAAGCTGGAAAGGCTCAGTGGGTTAAGTGCTCACTTTGCAGTGCCGGGGACCCAGGATTGAATCCCAGCCCCGGCCCATGCAGACCCATGTGCTGAACTGGGGAGTGCCGCCAGTTCAGTTCTCTCCTTGTCTCTGTATCTCTCTGTCAAAAACAATTAAAAATTTCCATAACCTTGATAGTTATTATCCTTACTTTATAGATGAAGAAACCAAAGCTTAGAAAGATGAAATAGCCTAAGATCATATAGCCAGAAGGTGGAAAAACTGGGATTCTCTTTTCCTAAATTAGAACCAAAGTTAAGATTGCCTTTTCTTGCTAACAGCTGTCACCCTTTTTATTCTTTGGGTAGTGAAACAAGGAAGTTTAGCATTCTGTTTTATTGGACTCTTATTTTTAAAGGTTCTTTATTTACTATTATTTCTACTTCTCTGCCTGTATATATTTGCCTCTTTTAGGATAAGTCCTTAGTCTCCATGTGGAAGTTTTTCTATAACTCCCATAACAAAATGTGTTTTCTCAAAAATTTTGAACGTAGTTACTGTGCTGTTAGGTACTTAACAATCCTGTGCCTTTGAGAACCTTACGGGTACTTCTTATTCTCAGTATACTTTCTTTTCAGTACTTTCATTCACCTTTATTTTTCCTTCTCTGCGTCTTATTTTCAGTGTTCCAAATCCTTATAGTATTTGTTTATCTTTTTAAAAGTACATGCAAAAGTTGACCCCATTTTTATACATGTGGGTTTACCACTGGATCTGAGGGGTTTTTTTCTTTTGTTTTCCCCATGGTTCATGGATTTAGTGCTAGTATAAATTTATCCTTTAAGATTTTTTCCCCCCCAATTACCAAGGTTCTCCTAAAGAAAGTAGATTTATTGAATGCTTATTATATATTATGCTTTATTCTCATAATTTTCTCATTTAATCCACACAGTAACCTAATGCAGTAGGTGTTATTAATTATATACTTCCTTCTGGCTTCAATTATACTTGATTCACAATGTCAGAGTATTTTAGGCACTGCTTGTGGTTTTGTTTCCTTCTTAGCCTCATTGGATTTTCAAAATTTTTCATTGCATTTTGTCTACCCATAAGTATAATATATTTTCTGTCTAGTACAGGACTATACTCTGCCCATTAACTCATAAGTCAGTTTCTCTTTTCCCCTTTGGGGGAATTTCTACATGGGGTCCTTGGTCATGTTCAGGGTTTTAGGAACATTCTACTGTCTTTAGTTCCTGGCTATCTACCATCTTTCCCAAAAGAGACGGTGGTCCTCTCTCCCCATTGAGATAAGCCTTGCCTGGTTCAGGAAATCTATTCCATATAAAACTAGAACCTGCATCCTCTGTATAGGATATTATTTAGCATGTGTGCAGTTGCTCTTAAATATGTATTCCATAGTAATTCTATATTCAGGAACACTGCATGTCTAGATTTCCTTATTACAAATACTCATTAAAACTATATTTGCACTTGAATTTGGGGATTTTCCTAAAAACGTGGCTGTCAGATCCACGTGTGTGTGGTGTGTGTGTATATACACACTCAAATTTGTCTGAGGAAATTTCTAAGATTATTTGTCATGCCTTTGAGAACAGATGGCTGAATTCTCAAAGCACTGATTGTGTATAAACAAAAATTACCCAATTACAAGCTAGATTATTGGCCTTAAATCTCTGTAATCTTCTGCTGTGGCTTGATGGGGATAGACCAGATAGTTTTTTCACCCTTTTTCTCTTGGGCTCCAATCCTATTCTTGTTTCTGACACCTTATCGTCTTTGACTATGAGAAGCATATAAAAAGAACCATTCAGCACCTTGATAGATTTGGTTGTTTGATTTTGTGCCTCCTTTTCTTCTAGAGTCACCATAATCATCGTAGGTTTTTTTAAGGTTAGCCAGTACCATAGGTGCATCTTACCCTATCAATCAATAGAAAACAGAACATTTTATGGCAATACGGCCTACAAAATTATCAAAATTTCAGAATAAAGTTAGAGGTATAACCTCTGTTCCCTCTGGAGGTTAGAGTGGAGTTCAGTAAATTTTCTATAATGGGACAAATATATATTTTTTGGTTTTGAGAGTCATATGCTCTCTGTTGTAACTGCTAGACTCTATTGTTGTAGTGCTAGAGGCCATAGACCATGCATAAGTGAATGGGTATGCCAGATTTGTCACGCAGGCCATAATTTGCCAACCCCTAAGTTAGAGTAACAAACAACTAAATGTGCTGCTAGGTTGCATATACACGTATCAACATTTGATTCTTTTTGGAAAACCTATGATATTTTAATACCTTTTTTTGCCCAGGTAAACAAGGACTTCGGGTCTATTTTTTCTACTCTTTTACCTGGTGCTAATGCTATGCTTGCACCACCAGAGGGGCAAACTGTATTGGATGGTCTGGAGTTCAAGGTTGCCTTAGGAAATACTTGGAAAGAAAATCTCACTGAACTTAGTGGTGGTCAGAGGTAAGTAATCCCTTAGCTATACTTAGCTATACTATAATTCCTCATCCCTCTTGTTTTATTATAATCTTTGATCTCATTGCCTCCCAGTTTTACTTTACTTAGCTCTGTTTGCCTATAGAATTTAAGGAGTGTAATATGTGTGTAACACTATACATTTTAGTTAAAACATTTGATTAAAATAGTAGGCAGTAAAGGAGATACAAGGGTAAGTAACTAGAAAACTAGACAAAAATATTAAAAAAAAAAATTTTCAGATATTGGAAATGAGTAGCTCAGGAATGTGTACCTGCGAGAAAGGAAACAAACGTGCTATAAGCCCATTGTTTACTCCAGATTTCTCCCTAGGAACAATTAGGACTACAGATGCAGAGAGGAAAACCCACATGTGCAAAGCCCCAGTACTCCACTAAGTTAAGGAAACAGATCAGAATTTTAGGAGGTCCCAGTGAGCCACGTCTCAGTATTAGGTCTTTACTACCTCAGAAGTGAAGGTTGCTCACAATATACGTTAGCAAAGTTCATTGCACACCTTGAAAACTTCAAGCTTATCTGCATGTAACTTAATTGTTTGAGAACAAAACCCAGAATTCTTTATAAAGAAAGACAAAATTGAGAATCTAAACAATATAACAAGTATCCAATATCTAATTACTAGTTAGAAATCAAGAAATGTGCCTTATAACCTAGACAAAAGTCAGTCATTGGAAACACCTAAAAGTGACAGGTGATAAAACTAATAGATAAGAAAGGTAAAGAGTTACATTAACTTAAGAATTACAAGGAAAAAGAAAGAATATGATGAGAGAAATAGAAACTGTTGGGGAAAAGTGTCAAGTGGAACTTCTAGAGATAAAAAATGTACCTGAAAGGAAAAGTTTATGTCATAAGATTAACATCTGGTGAGACAATATAAAAGATACACTAGTGAATTTGAAGAGACAGTAATAGAGCCTATTCAAGCCGAACTGAAAAATAAAAGGTATAAAAACAAAAAGAGCTTCATTGACCTATTGGACGATATCGAGCAGTCTAGCATACCATGTAATTGGAGTTCCCAAAGGAGAGAAAAGGCGAAAGAGCAAAATACTTGAAGAAATGTGGCCCCAAATTTTCTAGGTTTCTGTGGACCTACAACTTGATTTCTGTGAATCCCAAGTGGAATAAACACATACACTGTACCTCCACACACACAGTAACAAGCAAGGCATGTCATATAAAATTGCTGCAATTTTATATGCCCGTGATGAGAATAAAAATTTTAAAAGTAGCCAGAGATTAAAAGGCATATTGTGGCACCAAGGAACAAGGGTAAAGATAGACTTTAGAGTTCTCCAAAAAACTATTATCCAAGCCAGAAGTCTGCAACATCTACAAAGTGCTAAAAGGAAAAATATGTCAACTCAGAATTCTATGTCTAATAGAAATAGTCTTAAGATTGAAGGCAATATAAATATTTTTTCAGAAAAACAACAGCTGGAAGAATTTGATCCCAGCTTAATAGTACAAGTTTGGGAAGTTCTTAGGTGAAAGGAAAGTAGTACCAGTTAGGAAGTTAGACCCACATAAAGGAATTAATGAAGAGTGTTGGCAGTAACAAGCTGGGCTTCTGGGAAGTTTCTCCCAGCCTTACACAATGATTAAGACAATCAGCATACTGAGAGAAACTTAGAAGGTTATGTGACCTAACTCTACCTGCAGAAAGCCAAATAATTAAAACCTCTTTAAGAGAAAATTATGAATATTTACATAACTGAAGGCAGTTATTAATTTCCCCCCTACAGGATATACAATCCATAGTGTTTGAATTGTTCTCTTATGCCCTGTAATGCCATCATGTAACTCTTCTGTACATAGAAAATAATAAGACTTGTTAATTTCCCAATTGAAATTCTTTGTCATTTTTATGAGTAGGATAGCAGTCCAGTCTGTATTTTTTTTTATTGATAAAATTCTTAAATATTTTAAGTCTAAAAGACAGCTTCTCCTGCCTCTTAACCAAAATTGAATTCTGCAATTTAGATCCCATTGTCTTTAACTTTTTTTTCCAATGTCTTAGGAAATGTTTTAGGGAAAATAGAAAATTTATGCTCATTTTTCTTATTGGGACGTACAAGTTATTTCCATAATAAAGATGATTTAAAATTATTTGTAGATGTACCACTATCCAGTAAAGTAGTTTAACTGTTGGGGAATTTTTATTTCTGAATGAAGAAGTTTAAAGCTAAATCCCTTAAACATTTGACACAGAAAAACCAATGAAAACTAATTTTTGGTTGCTTGAATGACTTCATCTACCCTCCATAGAGGAAATTTCACTGTTATTTTTCCGATTGTACTGTTTCATTCATTTCCTTTGTTATAAATTTTGGTTTTACCTTCTTAGCCCCCCACCTTCCACTTGTCTGCACATTTTTTTTTCCACTTACATATTTCTTAAATATCCTATTGGAATGCAATAAACGTTAGGTTGACAATTTAGTGCTGCATACCAGGAAATACTTGAAGTTGCAGAATAAATGTGTCACAGATGTTTGGGGTGTTTTTTCTAATGTTGAATAGTTATAAATATTTCATATTAAAATAAACAAGGCTTTTTTATAAAATATGTTTAAGAAAGAATGTTATAAGAATTATGGTTCTTCATGCCAAATTAGAACAGCTAAAGGGGATGGTTAGCTAGCAGAGAACTAAAAAACAGCTATAGAATCCAAGAGTAAGCATAACAACAAATTTTAAGTAAGGTGTATTAGGGTTCTCCAGAGAGGAAGAACCAATAGAATATATATAATATATATGTAAGATATAATATGTATCTGTATGAAGAGATTTGCTACAGGGACATTTTATTCTGGAGGCCGAGAAGTCCCACAATTTGCTGTCTGCAAACTAGAGAACCAGGAAAGTCAGTGATGTAATTCAGTCTGAGTGTCAAGACCTGAAAACTAGGAGCTTTGAGGGCAGAATATCCCTGTCCCAACCAACTCAAGTAAGAAGGGACAAATTCTTTTCTGTACCTTTGTTATTATTCAGGCCCTGAGCAGATTGAATGCTGTCCACCCACATTGAGGAGGGCAAACTGCTTTACTGACTCTTTCAATTCAAATGCTAATTTCATCCAGGACACCCTCACAGGCACACTCAGAAATAGTGTTTAGCCAACCAAATATCTGACTACCCCATGTGTCATTCTACTCAAAACTAACTATCACATCAGGATTGCTTAAACTTCTGGCACTGAAATATTTAGAGTAATGGACCATAATCTATTGCAAGAGTCCCCAACCCTTGTGCCACAGATAGCTACGGTCTGTGGCCTGTTAAGGAACTGACCGCACAGCAGGAGGTGAGCAGCAAAGCTTCATCTGTATTCACGCTTGCTCCCCATCGCTTGCATTACCACCTGAGCTCTACCTGCTGTCAGATCAGAGGCAGCATTAGCTTCTCATAGGAGCATGAACCCTGTTGTGAACTGCGCTGGTGAGGGATCTCAGTTGTGCGCTTGTAAGAATCTAGTGCCTGATGATCTGAGGTGGAGCTGAGGTAATGCTTGCACTGGGGAGCTGCTGCAACTGCAGATAAACATTAGCAGGGAGGCTTGACTGCACAGAGACCATCAGAAATCACTTGCTTGCAGACATAAAACACCAAGCTCAGGGCTCCCACTGATACTGCATTATGGTAAATATGGTAAGTTATATAATTATTTCATTATATATTCCAATGTAATAGTAATAGAAATAAAGTGCACAATAAATGTAATGTGCTTGAATCGTCCCTGAACCTTCCCCTATCCTCACCTCCACCCCAGGCCATGGGTCCATGGAAAAATTGTCTTCGTGAAACTGGACCCTGGAGATTGCTGCTACATTGAACTTACTCAAATAGTGCCATTGAAAACATGGATAGAATGGGTGCACACCTGCGGGTATATATGTAGTCCAAGTTTGACAGAGGGCACCTAAACCACTTATATTATTACTGAGACAATAGCTGTTACATTAAGTATATAGCCCTCATTCACCTGCTGCCTAGCAACTAGTAAGCAAATGAGGAAGGAAAGAAAAATCTGTTAACACAAACATGATCTTAAGGATAGGTGCCAGATAAAATATCTAAAGAATATGAACCTGTTCTATTCAAAATAAAACATGTTGAAGAGAGGAAAAATGGAAAGCTAAAATAAAAGAAACATTCTAACACAGTGTTCAAGTTTGAAATTTAACTTTTTTTCCTATGACTGTCTTAGCTAAATCTATATTACTTATAATAATAATAGGATAATAGATCTGCTTCCGTGTTTTGGTAAAAAGTGTTAAAATCAGGTTTTGATTGGCTTTCTTTCCACCTTTTCTTAGGTCTTTAGTGGCTTTGTCATTAATATTGTCCATGCTTCTTTTCAAACCTGCTCCAATTTATATCCTGGATGAGGTTGATGCAGCCTTGGATCTTTCTCATACCCAAAACATTGGCCAGATGCTGCGTACTCATTTCACACATTCTCAAGTAAGAACCAGTGTCTTTGTAAAAAAAAAGTTTTTAAAATGTCTTAGTAATATTTGTTTTCCTAAAACTATTCTTTAGTAGTGGTCATTATTAGTAAGGTATTTAAGATGGAGGAATACTAAAGCATTTATTTCTTTAAATACATACATATATTCAAATGGGTTTAGAATGAAAGAGGGTTTAGTCTATTAAAGAAAAAGCCAGGCATAATTATCAGCATGAGGGAGAATAATTTTTTCATGCTTTGGAATTAATGTAGGGTTAAATGTAATTATTTTTCTAGCTAGTTTGGCAGAAGGTGCACAGTCTAAACAAGAACATTTCAGCAATATGTCTATGGATCAGAACATCTGTGGCACTTGGTAGGGGGTACTCTGCATTTCTCCTGGCTAGAAAGTAGAGAAAACCCCTTTAAGCTAAAAACTGTTTTTATTGAACTGGGCTGCCAGATATGGTTGTACAGATAACAGATTATAAAACTCAGGGGATGGGGCAGAGGGGGAACTTCACTTACCATAGTTATAAACTATTTATTATGGCAGGTTTTTAGCAGACAGCAGTGAAGTGGTACCTGTTCTTAATTATATAGATACCAATTTTCCATTTGAGCTAGTGACAGTGCTGTAGGAACTTGAAGCCTTTCTGATATTAAAATATCCCACCAGGGCATTTAAAGTTAGCAACAAAGCAGTGGTGCCAGCTGCAGAAGATAGCAACAAGTAGTCAACCAGTAGGAAATGGTAGACTTGGGTAATGAAGCACTCAAGGTAAAATTCAGAGACTTCTGAAATTGAATATGGAAAGCTAGAACTCACTTAGGAATCTAATATTATAACTAACTCTGTTACCTGCACTTGAGAACGTGTATTTGCTTAGAGCCAAGCATTCAAAGAAATAAAATCAAAATATCTCCAAACAATTCTTTAACCTTAATATTAACAAAAAAAACAACCGAGTGTACTTTTTCAAAGATAACACACAAAAAGTATTTTTTATGCTTTTTTTTCCCCCTTTAAGTTCATTGTGGTGTCCCTAAAGGAAGGTATGTTCAACAATGCAAATGTCCTGTTCAAAACCAAGTTTGTGGATGGTGTTTCTACAGTAACCAGATTTACTCAATGTCAAAATGGAAAGGCTCCAAAGGAAACCAAATCCAAAGCAAAAGGACCCAAATGATAACATGTGGAATTTAAAAGTACAACTTTACTCCTTCACCTTGACCTGATTTTTAAACAAACTTTTTAAGAACTTGGGATTTATCTCATTTGTTTATATAAACATTTAATGTTATGTTGTTACTTAATCCACATTTTCTCTTTATATAATCACTTAAAATCAGCATAGATTCTTCTTTTCTTAATTAGTGTAACTATGCCCCAATTACTGTGATTGTGATTTTATGCATGTCATCAATTATTTTTTTTTACACATGACTTTATATATACTAGGGAGCCTGAGGTACATGGTTGGTGGTAAATTCTGTTTGTAAAAGCAAATATGCAAAGAAACAGATGAAATTAAATTCAAGGATAAATATAGCTGATAATCAGCTTTTAGTTTAATCCCTAAGGTAATATTAATGTGTTTTTCTATTGCTAATAAAGTCATTTGAGTAAAAAAGAATTCAAAGCAAGTAGCTGAACCAACAAAGGGAACACAAAGCTATTTTGCAGGTACTAAAGTATTTGTGGTTAATGCCAGATCCCTGACTGAGACTCAGATGACAGAAATCTTTCAAGATGTTTCCCACTTTATGATGTTTGAATATCATGTTTCTATATGCTTAGTAATTGGTCTGTGCAATCTTGTTCTTTTTAATCTTTATGAATAGTTCAGTAGAAGCTTGGGAAATGGTGTGTTGCCTGCTGTTCTCTGCTGCAGGATTATCTGAAGTCTAATATTTTCAGATTTTTGTCAGCCTTTTCACAATCCAATCAGAAACAATCTGTTGGTGAATGAGAAGGTGGGTGCCAACAAACCAAACCGAATTTCTCTTTTCCTTTTGTCTGATATATGTATAAGTAAGTTAGATCTACCTGTTCCACCAAAAAAACTCAGAATTTGGTGATTGTCTTCTGTCTTTCAGTTCAAAAGGATGAAGTTTCTTTAAGAACTCAAAAGATTGTGCTAACAAACACCATAAGAATAGTTCTTAGTGTTTCTAGGTACATCACCAGAATAGTGTCTCCAAAATCTAATGATCTAATCTGATCTTGGGTGTGTTATTTTGATCCCCCATCCCCTTTTCATACTTTACTTTTCATGCCTTTTTGTTATCCTTTCTCTAATATATGCTCATACTTACTGGCCCTGGGTTTAACATTCTCATTCTTCATATGTGAGGATGTCAGATAACAAACACCCAGTGGGATTTATGGGAAAGGATTGAATCTGGAATTAGATTTGTCTACTGTGGAAGGCGAAGGAGACAAAGCTGTAAATGCTGAGTTACAGGAAACCCAGTATCACATATAACGACATTACCAAGAAACCCAGTATCACATATAATGACATTAAGTTTGTTTTTTTAATTTCCTTTCAAATATGTTGTGAACTGTTTTCCAAAACAGTTATATCTATTTACCCTGTCACCAATATAGTACACCTGTTGAACACAACCTAGTTAACATTAGCCTTTAAAGTTAATAATTGTGGGGAAAGCTGGGACGGCTCAGCGGGTTGAGCGCTCGCTTTGAGGCCACGAGGACCGAGGATCGAATCCCGGCTTCGGCCCAGGCAGGACCCACATGCTGAACTGGGGAGTTCCCACAGTTCGGTTCTCTAGCTGTCTCTGTCTCTCTCTCTATCTGTCAAGAGTAAAATAGAAATAAATATGCACTGAAGATAAAATAATTACTCTCTATAAATATAAAAAAGATATAGGGGAAGCCGGGATGGCTCAGTGGGTTAAGCGCTCACTTTGCAGCGCTGGGGACCAGGGATCGAATCCCGGCCCCGCCTGTGCGGAACCATATGCTGAACTGGGAGCTCCCCCAGTTCTAGTTCTCTCTCTGTCTCTGTCTCTGTATCTCTCTCTTTCTCTGTCAAAAAGCAATAAAAAAAAAAGTTAATAATTGTGATTAACTAGTTATAAAATAGTACTTTGTTACTGTTTTAACTAGCAGTTTATAAATAACTGTGAGGTTGAATATTTTGCCATATGTACTAATTTCTTTTTTCTACAAATGTTCTGTTTGCTTCCTAATTTTTGTCTTACAATTTTGCTCTTTGAAAATTTCAGACATTAAATTTTTATCAGTAATGTTGTTATTCTTTGATTAGAGGGATGACATTAAGGGGACTAGGGATATTTCACATATCCACAATAATATAAGTAACATTTATTGAGCTCTTTCTATATTCTGTATTCTTACTTGCACATGTTTTCACATTTAATTCAATAATAACCCAGTGAGGTAAGTACTGTTATTCAGCTTTATATAATTGAGGACACTGAATTGGACAGAGAAGTTAAAACTTGCCCACAGTGATAATACAGTAGTGAGTGGCAAAGCCAAGATACAGATCTTGGTAGTTGGTCTCTAGAAACTTGTACACTACCTCTCCTGACAGCTTGAGCACTTGTATTTATTTAACATAATCAATTTAAGACATGCCTGGATGACCAAGTATGCACATTTGGACATTGTCTTTAGGAAGAACTTCAAACATTTGAATACAGGATTCCTGTGGTCTTGGTTTTGGGTTTTGTTTTTGTTTGGTATTTCAAATATCCTGACAGCAAATGCAAAAGCACAGACTTGAGCATCCTCTTCTAATGTGGTGGAGTAATCACACATCTTCAATCAGGACAGTTTTGTTTCTTTTTTATCTGTATGGCTTTTATTTCCTTGTCTTACTTTATTTCACTGGCTTGAACTTCCAGTACTATGTTGTGTAAGAGTGATGAGAACTGGCATATCTGTCTTTTTCTCAAAATTAAGAGGAATGCGTTCAGTCTTTTACCACTGAGTATAATGTTACCTGTAGGCATTTGATAGATGTCTCTTATCAAGTTAAAGAAGTTTCCTTCTGTTCCTACTTTGATCATGATTTTATCATGAATGGGTGTTGAATTGTGTCAAATGCTTTTTCTCATTGATTGATATAATCATGTAACTTCTTTAGCCTGTTAACATGGAATACATTGCTTAATTTTTGTATATTAAACCAGTCTTGTATCCTTGGAATAAACTCTACTTGTGTATAATTCTTTTTATATATTATTGAATCTATTTGCTAATAGTTTGGTCTTTGATTTTTATGTATATTTTATGAGGGGCATTGGTTTGTAAGTGTCTCTCTCTCACTCTCTTGTTTTTTAACACTACTGCGTTTATTTGGTTCCAGGGTAATACTAGCTTTATAAAATAAATTGGGAAATGTTTTCTGTTTTTTTGGAGTATATTTCAAAATCTCCAAATACATTGGGATTTTCCAGGTAGGTTTCTCTTCCTGATTCCTAGTTTGTTTTGTTAAGGTCAGGAATTAAACTTTGTGTCATTTCAATTTTTAAAAAACTGTTAGAAAATGATAGATTTGAATGCTTCTATTAGAAAAGAAAGGTACAGATTTAATTAAGGTCCTAACCTTAATCTATTTTTTAGATAAATAAGAACAATGTAAATACAGAACTAGATAGATGGAAATAATAAAAGTTAGAAATCAACATATGTAAGACACAAAAACTGGAGAAAAATCAATGAAACCAACACCTACTTCTCAAAAGAGCAACAACATTGGAGTATCTCTTATTACGCCAATGAAGTTAAGCAGAGAAGTTAAATCACTAATATCAAGAACAAAAAAAAAAAGAGTTGCCACTATGGATCTTACCTAAATTAAAAGGATACAAATTATGACCTTTTTTATGCCAATAAATTCAACAATTTAGCCAAAATAGAAAAATTATAAAAGTGAACTAAAACTCACCAAAACTGATGCAAGATCTGAATAGTCTCACATCTATTAAGGCAGTTGCGATTATTACAGCATATCTTCCCACAAAGAAAAGTCCAATTCTGTATGGTTTTACTTGTAAATTTTACTATTTAGTAACACCAGTCTTACACTAAGTCTTTCAGAAAGTAAAGGGAGAGGGAACACTCCAAACATGCTTTATATAAAGCCAGTGTTTTAATACTAAAACTTTGCAAAGATATTACCAAACAAGAAAATTCCAGGACAGTAGGAACAAGAATCCTGAAAATATTAGCAAATTGAATCTTAATATCTATAACCAATAAGCTATTTTTAAGTTCTTTCCACAGATGGTACTGACCAATAGATATTTACATAGGAAAACAAAAACATTGACTCTACAATAAAAACTACAAATGAGTCATAAACCTTAAGTTATAACACTTCTAGAAGAAATAAAAGTGACTTTCGATTAGGCAGAGGATTTCTAGGACACAACACAAATTATAAAAAAAAAATATGGATAAATGCAATAATATGAAAAATCTTCAAAATACACTGCTAAAAATGACACCACTTGATAGAATTATTGGCAATGTGTAGAACTGACAATTGTATGCAAAATGTAGAAAAAACTAACATGTTGACATTTGCATGAATGGTGTAAAATCAGTGGTGGGTAAAACTGGTCATAAATCAAGGTAGTACAAACACTACTGGTAGTATTGATTGAATTTTCCACTGAATTTGAATTTTTTAATGGCAGTTTCACTTAAGAGTCTGACAATGTTGTAAAAACTATTGTGTCAACCTGCTGAGTACATGTCTAATAATCAGAGTAATAAAGTGGGAGGTGTGTATAAAGCACTTCTGCATATACCAAACATGATGATGGGTATTTTGCAGAAATGCAGTTATTTCAGTTGGGGTCAGAAGTAACCACCTTTTTTCTGGAGTACAATTTTTCAACATGAGACTAAGACAAATATGGTATTAAGTTTGTGGTATTTGGTAGGCATTTCTCAAAAATGAACAAAGTGAGCCTGTCATGAGCCTGAAATATTTGTTGCAAATAGTAAAATTGTAGCTTTCAAATAAATATTAGAATTTTGGCAAACATGTTCATCATTGTGAGCTTGACATCTCAATACTTGAGTCTTCTCTGATTACACTGGTGGTGATATTAAATGTTTTTGTTCGTTTTAATATTTTATGAAGTGTGTTAAGAGCTGCATAATTCAGTGAATGGTATTTTCCAGTGATCAGTGTGTAATGAGACAAAATCCAGCTTGGGTAAAATAGCCATTCTAAAGTACAGGAAATGTCAATGAATTTTAATTGTAAAGAATATGAGAACTTTAAAGATAATTGGTTTCAGAGTCCACATTGCAACTAACTTAAAAAGTTATCACTTGTTTCATTTTGTTGTTAGTATCAAGAAAGAATACATTATATAATTTTTTTTTTCAACTACACATTCTTCATTCTACATGGGAAGCTAGAATAATTTGTCTAAAGTTACACAGCTAGGAAGTAGAAGGTGGAGGAGTGGGCAGTATTTAAACTCTTCAGACTGGCTGAAGGAGCCCATACTCGTAGGTATTATAATAAATTGAGTTAGGTATACCTGGGTTTGTGCCTATTGTTGAGATAACATTCACATTCTGCCTTGCTTAGACCATACTCATGCATGGGTAGGAGCAAGGAGAGATGTCATTTAAATCTATTGTACAGAAAAAGGTTTTGGTTTAGCTCAGGTTCATGCCAATGGATCGTTTTATCCCAATCTAGTGAGATAGTATAGTTACTAATCCCTAAATGTATGACAATGGTAGGCATAAGCTGTCTGTTTTCTTGCCTCCAGTTAAGGACAAGAGTATTCTTCAATAGGTTGAGGCTTTACATATTACTCTTAAATAGACAACTTTTTTTACATGGTTTGTAAGCTGAGCTTTTTTACCTGATGGTCATTAAGCATCTTGTAAAGATCTCTTCAAGATCATTCTTGCTGCATTCTGAATGTTGGTCCCATGCACATTGCTACTTGTTTAAACAGTTTGGCATTCTGAGCCCTCTATTTGCCCAGTTTATGGAGTTCCAGCTTATGTTAAAAATAACTGCCCTTATGAACCTTGCATTCTACCCTGTCTGCAACAGTTGCCATACCTGAACACAATTTTCTTTTGTCTCTACCCTTGATCGTGCTCTGAATGTGTGAGTCACCCTATACCATGCCTACCAACAGTGTACCCAGCCTTCAAGGTTCTCAAGTCACCACCACTTCTATGGATCCTTCACTGTCCCGCCCCCCTTTTATAAGCATCAAATATTCCATAATAATAGGGACTGAACATGTGTCTTCGTTCTAGTAGACTATAGCTGCTCAGTGCATCTCTTTAGATCCTATTAATGCCATGATCTCAAAAGATGATTTGCTTAATAAGTAGAATCATAAAAGTTAGATGCACTAGACCATGGCATGTAGCTCATAAACCACACTAGGTTAGCAAAGTAACTAGAATTAGATTGTTTGACCCATATCGCTCTTAAGTTACTAAGATTTTGTCATATAACCATACTTATACTGAAGTCTCAGTAAAATTTTAAAAGCAAACATTCCATGCTAGAGACTTTCACCTAAGAATTTAAAAAAAAAAAAAGTGTCAGCCCTTTTATATATTGTATCTAATAAATACTTCCTATTTTTTTCACAGGTGTAAAAAATTATATAAATTGTCTAAGCTATTCTAAAGTTGAAAGGTTTTTATTTCACATCTATCAACTTTAATCAGACAAAAATTTAAATCCCTTAGTAATTTAGGTATAGAAGTTAGCTTTATTGCTAATTACTTAGAATTAAAAATACAAGACAAATGTCAATTTGAAGAAAAATATTTAAAACAGATTTTTATCGCGAGATTGCTTTCAGCACAACAGCATAAGGAAGCAGGTGTTATACATGTCCTGATTACCTCTGCTTTTGGGGACCAGAAAAAGCACGAGTAATTTACTTTTATAAAT
This sequence comes from Craseonycteris thonglongyai, assembly GCA_004027555.1. Lineage (NCBI taxonomy): Eukaryota > Metazoa > Chordata > Mammalia > Chiroptera > Craseonycteridae > Craseonycteris > Craseonycteris thonglongyai. The sequence continues at coordinate 16,508 of PVKE010033509.1, forward strand.
AATTCCAATACTTTAAGCCTTATCTTCCACTTCTCACATAATTTTCAGCGGGACTGCATGGATCAAAAATGCACTGTGCTGCTAATCCATGCATGACCCATGCTCTTCCCTGGTGGGTTGCTGCTAAAAAATGTAGATGGCAAAATACAGATTCAATATAAAAAGTGAAGACAAACACTCATATTGCACATAGTTTCATCTATATCCTGATTTTAACAATGAAACTATTTGTCATTCTCATAGATGAGAAAACAGGCTCTGAGAGTTAATTTACTGCCTCAGTTAAGGTGGCAACCGAATCGTAATTTGAGTACGTCTAATTCCAAGGCTCATGATCTTTCGATCACACAGTTTCTAAAACTTTAATATAAACACTAGAGGAAAAATGTTTTCAGGATAAGATTTACTTTAATATGTATGAGCATAAACTTGGAAATGAACTCCTTTTGCCTTCCATTCTCATAAATACAAAATAAGTACAAACAACCACAAAACAAAGTTAAGCTTAATGGTATTTGTCTAATGATGCTGACAAAGGGCAGAAGTTGTTTAGAGTGAGACTGATATCTGCTGCAAAGAAGTTTCTTTTGATTTTAGCATGTTAATGGAGCCATGTTAGGACTCATTTCCTCCACTACACACCACTCTAAAACCTTGTACAGTGAGGAATAATGTCATTTAGTCTTTATTCTACTAGTAAAATACCATGTACATATTAAAAACACCTCCATTATTTCATGGCCATTGCATTAAAATACTGCTACTTCGTGTTAAAAGAGTGTTATGCAAGTATAAATGCTAGCACTGAAATCACTGGCAGGGCTTACTTAAGATACAAGTTGTTGAGTCAAATACATTGTGTAAGGTCGGTGGGCCTCGGGGGCCGGGCAAATAGGATGTGGCAAAGGGGACTTTCTAAGTGGCTGTAACCTGCCTGGGAACTTTCGAAGACCGGACTTTGTTGGCCACCTGATGCCCCTCTCCCCCACCCCAGAGCCCTATATAACCCACTCACTCCCTTCCCCGTGTGAGCATTCTTCAGCCCCCCATCTCCTTTCCATCTCCTTTCTGGGGACCCAAGAATGTCGTCAGGAGCCTCCCCCCACCCCCACCCCACCCCACCCCAATAAAGGCTCGCATTTGATTAACCACTCAATCTCCCGTGTCGCTTCCTTACACATAGGTGTTCATTTTTTAAGCTCAAAAGCACACAATTTAAAATATTGAGAAGCGATTATGGACAACTTAGAATATATCCTAAGATTCCTCCTCAGAAATCCTCAAGCTGCAGTTTGAAAAAGTGCACTAATTACGTCAAACTAAACAAGAATTTTTGCACAGCATAAGAAACTTGCCAGGAGATCCAAGATGG
>PVKE010033510.1:0-17898 GCA_004027555.1 Craseonycteris thonglongyai
AGAATTGTGTTAATCTAAGGATTATTTCTCCCCAACCCTGCTGTCTTTGAGTGGATCATCTTATACAATAGGAGCCACAGAATAAAGATTACTTTGAGGAGCTACCAAAATTTGTGGGCCTACAGGAGGTTCAAAGAGCAACTGTTTCTACCTTTCTCCTTGAGGTTGGCATCTAAGTGTAAGAGAAATGTAACATGGTTTTATACTAAGGTGACCAGGTTTTAACATTGGTAAAGCGGGACACCATTGACTGGAGGGGAGGGGGTTCTTGACTAAAAATTTGGTCTATCTCCCGCCGTTCCCTAGCTTGTCGTGCATTCTTTCCAAAAATCGGGACTTTTTTAAAACGCCGCGGGACGCAGGAAAAATTGTTAAAAATCGACTGTCGCGCCAAAAGCAGGACGTCTGGTCACCTTATTTTATACTGCATATCCATCAAGGCCTACAATTTGAATTATTTCCATCTAAGGGAACTGAAGGTGATGACAGTGTAATCTTGCACAAGAGACGACTTTCCATGGCAATCCTGAAGAGAATGGCCACACATTTTCATGCACTATAAAGGACCAGATAGTACTTCATGGCAAACAGGCTACCACCAATCCACGTTCTACAGCTACACTGTCCAAAGTGTAGCCACAAGCCACATGTGATGACCTAAGTTTAATCAAAATTAAATAGCACTAGAAAAAAAAAAATGGTCTCTTGGTACCAATTTATACGTTATTCTACCCTTAAGTGAAAAACCAATAGGACATGATTTATTATAGGATTTATTACAGTAAAAATAGTCAATTATAAAACATTGGCATGTTTGTTCATTTTACAGTTCTTTCAACAGCTTTCTATGTTTAAAATTTTTTATAATACAAAGTTGGGAAAACTGTTTTTCTAATTAAACGTAACTATAAATTCAGTTAAACTAGCCACATCTCAGGTACCCAGTAGCCACGTGTAGTAGGCAGTGGCTACCCTATTGGACTGCAGATACAGAACATTTCTATTACCTCAAAGAAGTTTACTGAAGAGACACTCTAGTCAAGCAGCTCAGGATTCCAGGCAAGACTTCAAAGACTAATTCACTCACTCTAAGGTCCATCCTAACCAGTCTCTGGGGCAAGTAGGTTATGACCACCAGGACTACACACTTTTAAAGAGGGGGTTCAGATGGAGACATAACAATATCAAAACATGGTTACTGGCATGAGAAATAATGAAAGATCAAGTCTATCAGAAAGTTCAAGGGAACTAAGAAATGCAAGTGGGACCTGTACTCATTAGGAGTTAAAATACATAGACACACACACGTCTAAATTTTAAATAATTTTTTTTAACTGAGAACTAATATAGTTTCCAGACACACAAAATATATATTTGTGAAATAAGGGCTTAAGAAAGGACATGCCTAATTTGGAGTACCGACTTTACCCGTAAGGAAATCACTGCTCATACCCAGTATATGTGGTAATCCCTGAATTTACAATAAATGTAAACAATACAGAACTTTCTGTAATCTCTATAAGCATCAAAATATTAAATCCCATCAGGTATGGAATAAGGGAAGATCTACAATTGCCTTTAACGAATGGGAATCTGGCTATGTATTCTACTTGAGAGAACTTCTGCCATAGCAATGTACCTACAATTTACAATGTACCTACAATGTACGAACAATTTTTTATTATCTTTTAAGTGAGTAAGAGATGTAACATCCTGAAAAGAAACACTCTCCATCCAGGTTTTGAAAAATTTTATTGGCACAAAAGGTGGCTTTTATTTACAGAATTTAATGTGTGTGGGACTTATCCAACCCAGTTGGACACATGTGAAGATAACCATTAAGCTTGTTTATGTATTTCCATATTTTCAGTTTGCATACAAAAAAAATTTTTTTCACTTTACATTCATAAAAATCCCAATATTATAAAAGACAAATAAACCTTCCCATGCACATCCCTTAATTAAATATAAAAACACCTCAAAAAACATGCAATTTAGATTGGCTTAATCTTGAAATGTAATCCAATAAGACTAAAAACTAAACATTTCAGGTCCTGTACCAAATAGTAAAATACTCGAAGGCCTTCAGGATCCCTAAAATTAAAAAAAATAAAAGTTACTTTTTTGTTCCATGAATGAAAAAACAATGTAATTTTACAAATTAATTCCTAAAACAAAAGACTAAAACCCAAACAAGTTAAAGACATAGGTAGCTAAAGTCAGTAAGCTATGCTGAATTTTTTCCATGTATTTAAAGTACTAAACCCGAGGAGAATGATGTGATATGGGGCTAATGAGGCTAATATCCAATAAGAATTTCTTTTCTGAATTTTGTGACACTGTGTTCAGCTTTTTACAAAAAAAGTAGCTAATAAAATTGGGCATTATTATATATAGCTGTCATATTGAGTTTTTTGAAAATCAATAAAATACAGTTACCTTCTTTGATAACAATTCTTTAATGACAAAATGTCAGAAATACATTTGAATAATAAATTGATGGGATGTTATTGAAATAATCTTAGCAAATCGGCTATAGTTTTAAAATAAACCTCTCTAATAAATGTAATCAATTTAGTGCAAAATGCTTTAACATACTCACTTTGACTGGTTTACATCAATAAGAGAACCTATTTTTGATGTGGTAAAAGAAATGTGTTCATCTCCAATTACAATTTCAAGCTCCTGAAAAAATAAAATGATGAGATGTATGTAGTTAATATAAAAATCCATCCCAGAGGTTATTTGTATTTTGCTACCAAGAGGTCCCAATGTTAACTTCAGGTTTTCTAGCAAAGAAAGAAACTTGATCTGTTAGACATAAACTACGTCTATAAAATGAAAAACTCATCACCTGCTCGGGAGTCCTGAGTATTAGGACTAGCCAAAACTGCTCTCCAGAGATCTCATAAAGATACTATAAAATGAATGACATACTTAAAAGTGACACATAAATAAATATATCTTACAATGTCAGTAAAAACTATAAGCATCATTTTAAAGCACAATGTTGTAGAAATAATATAGTTTAAGTCTTTTTAATATAATAAATACACACACATTTACCCTTTTATCAGGCTTTAAAGATAAAATGTATAATATTAATGAAAGCACCACTTTAGTACCTACTATGTGTCAGGCCCTGCTGCTAGGGACTTTACAAACATTATCTGTAATCCCTACAATACACGTATCATATTTTACAACTGTGAAATCCAAGACTCAGAAAGCATAGGAAAAAAATTGCTGGTATTTATGGCCACCAATAAGTGATGGTAGATATTTGAATTCTGGACTGCAAGGCTGAGAATCATACACTGTGAGTCACAAACACTACAATGAAGAACTAGTAAAACAAATATAATGTAGTTATCTCCAGTGTGCAATAATTATTGTATAAATTTTTCTTTGTATTTTATTTGCAAATCTAAAATCAAGAATTAAGCAGCTACTGGTATGTCTATGGTGATTTCTTGGGTTACATAACATGCCATTCAAGACAGTCTTAGCTGCATAACTAATCAGATCTAATTATGCACAGTTTATGGCATATATAAAACTAAGGTTCTCAAGCAAACATAAATTCTTTGACTCAAAGATCCAACAGACAATTTCTGGCCATGTCTAATTCCTCCCTAGTACCAAAACACATGATTATATCATCAAGTGGGTAGATGACAATACTGGGTGCTCTAAAAAAGATACATGGGGAAAGATGGGATGGCTCAGCGGGTTAAGCGCTCGCTTTGGAGCTCTGGGGACCAAGGATCGAATCCTGGCCCCAGCCCATGCAGACCCACATGCTGAACTGGGGTGTGCCCCCAGTTCAGTTCTTGCTGGGACCTATGCGGGAGGCTCCTGGCCCAGTTCCTGCCCTGCGCAGCCCTGTGCCCACCTGTGGAGTGAAACTATATGGAAAACTAATGTCAACTGTGGAGACTGCTCTGGGCCCTCCCCCTTCTCTCTGTATCTCTCTGTCTCTGTTTCTCGCTGTTAAAAATCAATAAAATAAATCTTTAAAATTAAAAAATTTAAAAAAAGATACATGATTTACTGCTGTTGCATCTGTTTTTTAGTGCATGTGCACATATGCCTAAAACAAATAGATACAAATTTATGTTTTAAAGGTGTTTACAATGCATAAAATAAATACTATTATTTTTGCTTTTCTAAATGTTTCTTTAAATAGAAGAGTTAAGTTACTGCAACAGTGTCAACATGTGTTAAAATCTCTCCTTTTCTTCTAGTCCAAGAAGTGTGTATCTTCAGGAATATACAAAAGTGAAATTAAATGTTTCTTTCTGCAGTGGTCATATCTCGTTTCTACTGGAGTTGAAAAGATCCAATTCAGAAATCAAACTGTCTTTTCTACAAAGTGAAATCAGGTCTTTCAAGCTCTTCAGAAACCCTGTGAGAAACATTAATTACTATGAAGGGAATATGAGAGGCAAAGGCAGTGGTCAGTTTGAACATAGATGCCAATCTAATCCCTCCGTGGGGTATAAAGACACAAATAAGAGTTTTAAAAGTTATACATTTAGAGAGTAAATTTTACATAGTAAATGAGACTCTTGTCTCAAATTTCATACATCTGTACTTATTCCTAATAAAAGTGATAAACATATAACAGAAATTATTTCTAGCAGTGTGAGAACAGCCTAACCCTGGCTGGCTGCCTACAAAGCCTGTTCAGAAAGATGTCTATGCATGGACTCTTTTACTACTGGGAAGTAGCACAAAGAAAATGAAGCTTAGTAAAAGAAAATTAAGAGTACTTACCAGGTAGCTACTAAATGGAAAATTAAAGAATCAATGAGGATTTAGTCTAATGAATAAGGAGAAATATAACATTATGTGATTAACTTTTAACACTTATGCATTTAAAGAATCATTAAATACGAACCTGTCGGCCAACCCTGTCAGGGGGAGGCCACAAAGCATCATCTTCTTTTGTAATTTCACTGTCATCAATAATTCTCTTCAGTTCTTCCATTACACTCTTGTGTACATAAGCCTGAAAATAAGTTATAATAAAAATTTCATAATGCCTATTTCTTCCCATAATTCAGAAGAAATATTACAGAAAAATGTCATTCTCATTTAAAAGAACAGGAGGGGGGAGAAATCAGTCATCTTTCTTATGACTTTTCTTCACTCTCTTGCCCTTTCTTTTAATATATATTGTTCCCCGTTCACACCACTTAGTTCCCTTTTGAAACCCTGTATTCTACCTTGGTTAACATGGAACTCAAATCCTTATCTCCAAGTGGCTAATGGTGACAATGCAAACCTATGAGGTGAACAAGACAAATATAAGTACATATCATAGTGATCTGAACTTTTCGCTATCTCTTTTGAGCCTTTCATTAGAAATTCATACTGTGATTATCATTTTAAATAGTGAATGAGGTAAAGAGACAAGTTAATTATAAAGTGAATTAAATGGTTATGTTCAAATGTGGGACTATAACTTGCTATATTCAGATTGCTTCTTTTGTTGTTGATGCTACAATTAGATCGAATTTAAGTAGAATCCCTTTTCAATCTAAACAATGGCTTCTTCTTTACAATAGATTTATATGTACTTTTGTAAAGTTAACACAGATATAAGGAAAATAACTAAATGTAAAAAGCTAGACATTCAGAGGGATGCCGGGATCGCTCAGCAGGGGGAGTGCTTGCCTTGCAACTGAAAGATCCCGGGATTAAATCCTGGCCCCTGCCAATGCAAATTCATATGACGAACTGCAGCACAACTGGTAACCTCCCAGCCCTGTGGTGAAGGTTCTCACCTCCCAAGTGGGAACCCCCTCCAGTTCAGTTCCCGCCCTGCATGGCCCCACATTCACGCAGTTTCATCCCTATGTGGGATGAAATTATGTCACAACTAATGATGTACAACTATGGAGACTGCTCTGGGCTCTCCCCTCTTCTCTCTCTCTCTTTTTTTTTCTGTCTTTCTCTCTCTCTCACACCTTCTCTCAAACAATAAAATAAATCTTAAAAAGTATATATTTACCTCTTTTCTGATCATGACATCATTTTTGTAATTGCTGTTGTTGGCATACCTAAGCTTTCCTGTGGGGAGTGGAAAAAAATTCAATCTATAACAGCAAAAACTGCTAAAAAAAATAAAGAAATGACATCATAAGTAATTTTGAAGATAAAGAACATTTTATACTACTTTTATTAATATTTCTTCCCTCCCAGCATAAGATCAAAGCTAGACATGTAGGCACTCAAAGATTTGCTGGTAAGTTGACTGCAATTGAAGCTGGTCAAAGTTTTAAATAGTCCGTGCCTTCAATATAATGGGAAGACAATTTTTAAGGTCCATTTTCTTAAATTATGTCCTGAACTAGACCGGGAATCAGAAAACAGAACAAACATTTATTTTAAAGTTTATGTTTTGTATCTGTATTGGTGCTAAGTGATTAATCCAGAGCATTTAATCTAATCAATAAAATCTTAAAAAGGTTTTATTCTCACACCTATTCAAAACTGAGATAACAGTAACTTGCCCAGCATCACACAAGATTCAGATCTAGATATACCTTCTTCCACTACTCATGCTTTCCCCATTACTCTGCAATGTTCTATTTTAATTGCTTTCCTTCAAATTAATGTATGCATAATAATATGGCAATGGTAATTATTTTAGAATTGTGATTAGGAAGAATACAAACTATGTGCTGCTTCTGGATAAGTTGGCCAATTTGTTAACTAATCTATACTTAATTTGAATCCATCATGACTTCTGTACTCCCTGATCCATGCTTCTTCTCACGGCTAGTCAGATGCCCAAGTACAAATGTGATGTGGTCCTGATCCTCTAAAATGATAGGTTAGGGAAAGCCGAGATGGCTCAGTGGGTTAGGCGCTCACTTTGCAGCCCCAGGGACCAAAGATTGAATCCCGGCCCCGGCCCGTGTGTACCCATATGCTGAACTGGGGAGTGCCCCCAGTTCAGTTCTCACTGGGGCGAGACCCTGGCCCAGTTCCTGCCCTGTGAAGCCCCGCACCCACCTGTGGAGTGAAACTATGTGGAAAAACCAATGATGTACAACTATGAAGACTGTTCTGGGCCCTCCCCCTTCTCTCTGTCTCTGTATCTCTCTCTCTGTCAAAAACAATAAAAATAAATCTTTTTAAAAAAATGTTATTAAAATAATAGGTTAACCTAATGAGGTGAGCCCTTTAGGAGTCACTATTACTTATGGAAGCATGTGGATGGTGTGGTAGCAGATAAGTAGATGAGAACCACAGTGCTGGCATGAAACTTCCATAGTAATATTAGACTACTCAATTTATGTGACTGGCTAAAAGTAATATGGACAAGCTGAAGAGTATTCACAGGCAAAAGCACTGGAAACAATATCAGAGAAGAAAAGAATAGACGGAGAATTTGGGGAAACTGGCTCCTAAGCTAAATTTAAAAGAAATGTGGGAGAACAAAGGAAAATAAGGTGATTATGGTTTCTAAATAATTATAGGGCTGTAGTTACCTTGAGTTCTGCCTGAAATGTCTGATACTGTTCCCTTTTCCTAACGTGCGATCCTCCCCTAAGCTCTTGCATGCTCTCACAGAACTTTTACAAAACATGAACATAGCACTTAATATCTACACTGCTTTATGGCTGGTTTCATGTCTGTGTCAAGATATAACTCCCTGTGGGAAATTAAAGTCTTACTTATTACTGCACCCTCAATTTTTCTATTTACCAGTTGCCCAGCATAAATATGCATAAAAAAAAAAAAAAATTCTACGCAGTCTGATTGGGTTTGTTGTAAACAGGTCAACATACAACATTCTTCAAAAAGAATTAGAGTTGTCAAAAGAAAGAATTTGCTGCACACTTTATGGGCAGCAGATAGTTTTACCTTCGCCCTCTGTTCATGCTGCTCTCGTTGACTTTTTTTTTCTACAGAGGCCAAGAAAATAATCTATTTCGAGATTCGGCTCAAAGGCCATTCTTTATAGTTTTACCCATTCCTTTATGTAGAAGTAACCACTCCCTTTTTTTATTCTTAATGCATCCTATGGGGAGAAACTGTATTTAAGCACCCGAAACACATCATTACACTCATTTTCCTACAAGTTGGACCACATTAGTTTTTCTAGACATGTTGCCTTACATACAGCGCCTGAACGAATAAAAATGGATGGCTAAATCCAAAAGTTACCAGCCATTTTAAGCATCCATTGGACCAGCACATGTTGGAGATGTTCTTAAAAATGTTCAAGTATTAGATCGATACAATAGATGGCATTTAAGATTCTTTCCGGTGAGCGGACTCTAGGATCCTGTTTACCGTTGGTTCGACTTTGGTATCTGGCAGGATTCGCTTTCTTAAATTAATTTACACCGATTAATTCTTTTATACACAAAAACAATGTATACCTCTTGTATTTTCAAGCTCCTCTTCACTTCGGCTCAAGCAGTGGCCTCAGTCCTCACAGGGCACTTGGCTCGCTCTCCCCACCCGCCTCCGCCGCGGCCTCTCCGCCCCACATCCCCCGGCCCAGCACCGCGATGGATGGCGGCAGGCCGCCGCCGCCGCTCAACTTACCGTCCGGCCGAAACTCGAACTCCAGAAACTCGTGTCCAAACTTGCCCTTGTGCCCTACATAGTAGCGCAGGTAGAAATCGCTGGCCAAAGACATTCTGGTCCCCAGAAAGCCCGCCGCAGGCCTGGCCACCTTGCCGCCGGGCGCCTAGCAGTGACGTTGGTCGCCCAGGATAATACGTCACTGCGGGCGCGCCTTTTCCGGCGCCCGTGTTCCCAGGGGAAAGCGGGAAGCGTGGGCCTCGCTTGAGAGTCCCGGAGCCAGCGGCGTGAGAGGAGTAAAGCGACTTGAACTTCGCTTTTCCGGGGGCAGGAGCATATTATTTTCAAAATTAAGTAATCCGTAGTATATTAGCAAAGCACAGAAAGTGTGAAACTATGATAGCATTTTTATGGGCTTACGACTACGATTTGCAAGTGGCATGTAGTACTTTTCGGGTCTCTAATTCTCGAGGCTTCCTGTGCGGTGGGTGCGGCGTCACTTCTCTTTTAACTGTTGGGATGAGTCAAGAGAAAACCGAGAATCCGGTTCCTAACACGGAGCTTTCCCCTTTGGACAATGCTGGTTGTCCAGCAACTTGAAGCCTTAGAAGTAGAGACAAGGTAGAAAGAAGCCATCAGATAAGAGGTCTGGGGAAACTGGAATGGCTCAGAGGGTTAAGCGCTCGCTTTGTAGCTCTGGAGCCCTAGGATCGAATCCTGGCCCATGCGGACCCATATGCTAAACTGGGCTTTGCCCCAGTTCAGTTCTTGCCGGGGCCTATGCGGGAGGCTCCCGGCCCAGTTTCTGCCTTGCATCCCTGCGCCCACCTGTGGAGTGAAACTATGAAAAACTAATGCTGTCAACTATGGAGACTGCTCTGGGCCCTCACCCTTCTCTCTCTCTCTCTCTCTCTCTCTCTCTCTCTCTCTCTCTCTCTCCCTCTCTCTCTCTCTCTCTCTCTCTCTCTCTCAAAAATCAATAAAAATAAATCTTAAAAAAGATCTGAAATTTTGAAAGAAACATTGACGTTGAAAATCGGACAGTCGTGGTGTAAGAGTCCCTTTTAATAGTAAAATGTCTTTCATTCAGCAAGAATTAATCTTTAGTGGCCCATGGAGTTTTGGCAATGTGACAAGATCAAATGGTTTAGCCCACGTTTCTTACCAAATAGAATTAAATTGGGGAAGGAAGGAATGCTTACCAATGGGTTTCAAGGATGGGCAAAGACAAGGTGAGCTTTTACACAGTCTATTTTTCACGTTTTATTGATCATACTTCTTTTACCAACACGCAGAATGATCCCATTTGTTAATGCCCTCTATCCTGCAGTGGGATGTAGTAGAACAATTGGGAGTCAGAAGACCTACAGTTTACTCTCAACACTTACTCTCTACCTAACATTCAGTTACTGTCTCTAAGTCTGTTCGTCAACCACATAACTATACAACAATAAAATCACAGAATTGTTGAGAGCTTGTAAAAGAAGATTTACAATTTATAAGGCATTATATAATTTAACAGGCATTCCTATGTACCCGAAATTGTTAGATGCCATTAATAAAAGGAGCCTTTCACATCTGTAGTCTAGAAATCAAAGCAAACATGCAGACAAGTATTAGCACAAGGAATCAAATGCCATAAGAATTTTTTTACACTGATTGTACAGCAGAAGAAGCAAGTCACTTCATTGGAAAATAGAGGAAGTCAAAGAAAGGGAAGTATCAGGAAAGGTTAGAAGTGACAAGATGTGCAATTTGAATTGCACCTTGTGAGATAAGTTGAGTATATGTCCTGAGGGATGAAAAAGGCATTCCGGGCAGAAAATAGTCAGAGCAAAGGCACAGTAGTGTGAAAATGCATACTTTGGAAAAGCCAAGAAATTCATCATAGTTAGAACGTGAGCTTCAATAAAGTGGAATGATTAGAAAGGCAGACTGGGCCAGATTATGTTGACTGTAGATGAACAATCATATAACTGTCACTAGAGAAGTCAATATTAACTTGTGTAAATGTTAACGTAGAAAAAAAATTAATTTCTATGATAGGCTGCCATTTTGGAAAACATATAAGACACATAAACCACCATCCCTTACCACTAAAGTGAGCAACCATTCCAATTTGCCCAGGACTGGGGAGTTTCCTGTGATATGGGACTTTCAGTTTTAAAACTTGGAAAGTCCTAGATAAATGGGGATGAATCAGTCACTGTAACAAGAATAACCCAAAGAAATATGGCCACAATGTTGCACAGAATCCATGAAAATACAAGCAGTAATCTATTTGGTTGGTTTTTTTGTAGGGAGCCTCATTCAATATCTTTCAGTTCCCTAATGTATTTCCTTCAGATTTTTGGCACATGTGCCAGCGTTCATCTTCACCTAATAAAGCTACAGATACCAAAACTGACTACGTAAATAGAGCTTATAGAATGCACATTGTTAAAATCTTTATCTGTGGTCCAATTATTGTCTTTATTCCCTAAAAAGACTTCTGAGCTCAAGACTAATCATCTTTAATCCTGTTTTTAAAATGAAATGCAAAAATACATTTACTTAATCCTTCATATATTTATCAAGAAAAAAAGCTGAAATATATATCTCTGGTATCATGATAAAGAATGCAAAGTGATAAAGCAGAAAGTGTCTTGTATTATACAATGGAGAATTACAAATGTTACGAATGGCTATTGAGCCCTGGAAATATGGCTAGTGAAACTAAGGAATTGAATTTTTTATTATAATATTATTTAACTATGAATTTAGATCAATATTTAATTAGCCACATGCGTCTAGTTGCTACGGTGTTGGACAGTGAAGTTATATAAGACACATTTCATACACTTTTACTTGGGTTGAAAATAGTGAAAATATTTTTCGAACACTGAGAAATACCAATCCCCGTTGTTCTAGGCTTCAAATTAGGGCATACTCACTGGTATCACCACTGCAGTTTATTCATGAATATAAATGTTTCAGCTGCTTAAATGAAGCCAAACAAAGAACTATTTCCACCTTCGCTAATGCAACCTATCTTTGTTTAGCTTCAAAACACTCTTATGAAGTAGTTACAAATAAGCATTGTATTTCCAACTCCAGCTAAAATTAAGGCTTAACAATTCAATTAAATCAACAGCGGTTTGATTTAATCTATTGAAATATTCATTGATAAAATAATAATTTCCCACTAGAGTTTTTAAAAGTTTATTGCTTTCAGTTTCATGGTAATGAATCAAGTCGTGGTGATTATATTTCTTGTGTTAATTTAGTCTTTTCAAGTGTTCTGTTGATTTTTCCTGAATCTAAAATTCTCTCCTCCTTTGATCTCTCATGTCCGCTCTGTACTCACACCTCTTTTGCATTTTGCCTCACTATTTAAAATCATCAAAATAATTCCTAGTTAGTTTTCAGAAATATATTCTGACTTTCCTGTGATAAAAACTAGGAGATAGGCTTTCTTTTTTCAGTTTTCATTTATTTTCTTTATTTTATCAAAAATTTTTGAATAGTTTTGATTTTGTATTTACAGAACAAAAGCTGTCAGGGCTATCTAGTTTCATTAAATGAATCAGAATATGAAATCAAAAATATATGACTTAAAAGAACATTCTTAGATAATTTGATTTTTTTTAATGTCGTGATAAGGTGATCCATTTCAGTCTTTATCTCACCCATCTATCTTTTTCACCTCTCTTCTATAATAGACTTCTCTAGTAGACTTCTCTGTGGAATTTTAACTACTCAGTGGCATTACTTCTTTTCTTTAAATAAGAGAAGCATCATCATGCAGAAACACCAAAACTTCCACACTATTGTTTCTCAGATGTGTTCATATATGGTAAGCACTTGAAGCTATTGCTAGATTATTAGCACAGAGTGATATATTTAATTTCATTATTCAAACTAATATTTTTTTCCAGCATATGACAATATTATATGCTTCTAACACACATAGCATAACCACTAACTCTAATTTCCAAACCAGGTAAAAACAGTCTGCTAAATTACGTAAGCATAATAAACTATCCTCCCAGTCTTCCACTGTAATTACTGTGTGTTTATTTATATCAGTTATGGTAAAGCAATAACTTAACAAAAAATTATTATAGCAAGGCTAAGATTAAGAAGACTTTATCCATTAGTTCAATTTTTCTTTTAAAATGATGGCAAAAACATTATTTAATTTTAATAATGAAATACTTAAATTTATCATGAAAAACTAGTGTTCTACATGAGCGTAATTTGAAAATTAGTTGTTCATACTATTCTAAGTTTAAAGTATATTGTCAAGTTTTAATTAGACACTACATCTGGGTGGCTATTTACTCAATTCCTACCTATGTTGGATTTTTTTTTTAACTATGAAGCATGAATTGAAAAGCAAGATTGGAGTTGAAGGGAATCAAAATGGTAAAACAAACCCCGACCCATATTCAACTTGATTAAATGGTATATATTTTAATTCTATTTGTTTGCTTGGAAATACCTGTTATGGTTAGGTCAAAGAGGCCAGAAATATATAATCCTCCTTTTGGAAAGTGTGGCCACGTAAGGGAAAGACCCAATTTTCTTACAATCCCAACCTCATAACTAATTAACTGTGTCTGGTTTTCCTGGCCTATATTCAAGAGAAAAAAACTATGGGTAAAAATTTTTAATGCAGTTGTCTGCTTCTTTTCCCCCTCCAAAAAAAATATTAACATAACAGTATAGAAGAGAAATGATCCACTTCATTATGCACCACTATTCTCTTATCTCACAGTGCTCCCTTCCCACGTGCTTCCTTGCAGTTCCTCAAAGAAACTATGCTCTTGTTTCTTGCCTCAATTTTCACAGATAAATTTAGTACTTCTCCTGGAACGCTCTTCTGTTCACTCTTTGTCAGGCTTACTTTTCCATCCCTAAGGTCTTAGTTTTAATGCCAGTTCTTCAGAAAGCTCCTCATTTCACACTCCCTTGTACTGTCCTGAACTTATCACAATTCATAATCTACAAATACACAAATATGAATATAATGTCTCTTTCTAGACTGTAATCAAAAGCTCTTTGTTCCTTTTATCAAACACTTAGCACAATATCAGCAGTGTTGTCCAAAACCCTCAATATAAAAAATATATATATTTGAATAAATAAATATTTTGTAAATTTGACTTAAACAGCCAAGAAGCAACAATGAGATTCCATGCGACTTTACCATTTTGTGCCATGCCACTGAACCTCCCTTCTCTACTGCTACTACCACCCATTTAAATCCTGACTAGTCATTGTGGTATTCCTACAGGTGCAAAAATCATTAGTTAGATGACTCAGCATGACTCCATCAGGATTCTAACTTCTAGGAAATTTTCAACTGCCAGTCATTTTTCCTACAGCTCAGATGTCCCTCCCAGAGTACCCCAAGTAAGTATTCTATAAAATCACAGATCATGTGCTCAACTGAATTGTCATCATCATATTTTCACTATTTTCAAATAGTAGGAGACTACTCTCATCATCCAGAAGCTCACACAAAATGATGACTTCATCATTTCAGTCATGTGGTACTTGTACCACACCATCATCTTTAGGCATGCCCTGCTCTGCATTGTGCCTGACAGACTGAGGCTGTCTTCTTGGCCACAGATTTCAAATGAAAAAGATTCTGGGATAGGAAGGGAAAAAGAAAGGAAATTAGCCTTTATTGAGCACTTATACTGTACCGGACACTGTCCAAATATATACTCCCATTCAGTCCTCACAACAACCCTGTGAGGTAAGTGTTATCCCCATTGTATCCCTTTTCTGCCAATGTAGATTGTCTCTTGAATTTTTTTCTTGATGTTAACTTCCATTTACTTACTTCTATCCTCCCTAATGTAAAGATTTTAGCAGCTGTACACTAGAAAAAGCTGACTTATTCAATAAATATTAATGAAATAAGTTTCACAGTACATCAATGGATGATTGAAAATCCGAAGCTACCATCCTTCCATCTCAGGTGACATCCTTTTATCGCCCTTGTTAAAGACCTGCTGGCCTTCTAAGCACTCTTGCTTAGTTTCCACATCTCCTATTTGCTAAACACACAGTATAGTCGTCATCAGCCTAAATGGCTCTCTCGGCTCAGTCTCCTTAGTCTGACAGGGACCAGGAAACTAACCTGATGAACAAGACATGCTCATTGTTCCTAATCATAAAATGACTCTTCCGGCATCTAGTTAAAAGTCATGCCAGCAGGGCTCCCCTGTCTAAGAATTCGGTAAAAGGGGACTGTCTTTCTCTTACCTGTACCCAGGGGAAACTCATATTTTCCTTCAAAGGTCTCCTCCAGCCCTATGTGAAGGGGCCGGAACTGAGGAACTTTACATCCTCTCTCCACCTTTGAAGGTCATCCTTCAAAGAACCTTTTTTTTTTTTTCTATCTCATCAAGTCCTCTGTTGGCTTTCCAGACCCTCATTTGATTCTAAGTTCTGTGGACCTTATAATGGTCTAGATAAAAGCATTCTTCAGGGGGAAACTAGCCTGTGGGGGAGGGGCCAGCTTATTTGTGCGGTGCCTCAGCAAACCATGCAGATTTCTAAATCCTCCTGTGCAGTGACACTGTCTACCACATCTACCCTGCGTCTTTAGGCTTGGGACAGCAGAAATGAAATGGTATTTCTCAGCCCCAAGGGCATGTGGCATGTAGGGTCTCACCCAGCATCATGGCACACACTAGAGAAATGTATATGGGAAGATTCAGGAGCCATGTCCCATTTCTTTATGTCCCACGAGAAAGTCTATTCTCTGTTCTTAGAGGAATTGGCTCCAAGAATATATGGTCCCCCATAAATCCGTCTTGCCCCGGGGTCCTCAGAGGACGCTGTAGCTGTAGGCGAGGCTGCCCACGCTGATGCCCGCCACCGCTGCATACAGCTGGGGCACCACCAACTCTGGCACCTGCAGCACCGCCTTGTCGTCTGCACTCCGAGCAGCCGTCTCCAGGCGCGAGCGCAGCTCTCCAAGCGAAGGGCGGCTGCCCTCATTCCAGCGCCAGCAAGACTTCATCAGACTGTACCTGAAAGGGAAACCAGAGAAACCAAGCGTGTGAGAAACATGGCTCCCCTCCCAACACACCTTAACAGCAACCCTGCCGTCCTTTCATCTACTTAGTGTCCTGTCTCTCGTACTCTTCTTCCGGGAGAGTAATATGCATCTCATCCTCTTTTTTTTTTTTAGATTTATTTTTATTGTTTTTGACAGAGACAGAGACAGAGAGAAGGGGGAGGGCCCAGAACAGTCTCCATAGTTGCACATCATTGGTTTTTCCACATAGTTTCATTCCACAGGTGGGCAGGGCTGCACAGGGCAGGAACTGGGCCGGGGGTCTCACCCTGGTGAGAACTGAACTGGGGGCAACTCCCTAGTTCAGCATATGGTTCCGCATGGGCCGGGACCGGGATTCGATTCTCGGTCCCTGGGGCTGCAAAGTGAGCGCTTAACCCACTGAGCCATCCCGGCTTCCCCTCATCCTCTTAATTTAGTCTCTTAGTATCATCTTCTCAACAAGGCTCTTTTTATAATGGTGACTGAACACTTCTAAAAGTACAAGTAGTATGACAGAACAGTTGGTTTTCCCCCATTCTATTGCCAAACATTCTTTCAGAATGCATGTTCTCCTCTTTAGATGTTACAGAATATATAATGTCTGTCTTCAAATACTTTTGTCATGTCCCAGCCCTGTTCAGCAGTGGTTTCCCACTGCCTACCACATGAGGCTGATGTCCTACCTCCTAGCTCTCTACCACAGAGGCCTTCCCTAAGCGAAGCCCTCTCCTTCATCCATGCGTCTTGTTATGTCCTCAATGTGGTTATTAACACCCATCTCGGCCTTTGCTCATGCTGTGCCCAATTCCTGGAAATCCTCTCCATGGTCATCACAGTCTACAGGTTTGTTTTAAACCTCAGTTCTTCTGTGAAACCTTCTGTTATTAACCTCGGGCCACCTGTGCTTCCCACACTCAATGTTCTCCCATGAGACTTTGTAAAAGATGCTACTTAATAATACTGCTAACATTTGCCAGGAAATGGCTCATTATATAAGCAGTGGAAGTGGAACTTAACATTGTTATTTCATTTTAGCCTCACAACAACTTTGAGGTAAGATTATCATTACACCTGTTTTCAGACAAGTAAATAATGTATAATAAAGTAACAGGGCTAATACTAAACATGTCTTTTTGACTCAATGACATGAATCTGAACTTTTAACCATTCTACTTATTGCCTGACACTTCATGTTGATTTTCTTCTTGTTTCAGCTATCTCCTCATCCAGTGTTAAGTTTTTCAAAATTAGGTATTTATCAGTTAAGTATCTCCCCTTAGTATCAAGGACAGCCTTTTTACGCATAGAAAGTTTGCAAGAAATATTTGTCAGCAGTTTTGCTCTGGTGTACACAACCAGTATCACTATACTGTGTGTGTGGGTGCATGTGTGTCTACATATGTGTGTGTGTAGTTGCGGTAGTTAACATTTATAATCTGTTTGAGATAGTGAATGTTAATTATAGGGAAACCCAGGTACTGGAAACTTACCCTTTCAATGCTAAAAAGTTTATAGAATTCACAATTTTATTGAGAATGTGTATTAATATATTCTCTCCTGCCTTCTTATAAATAATTTAACCTTTTCTTATGTTCTATAACCATCCCTTTTTGTACTTTATTGGTTATACAATTTTGTGCATAATTTTTAATTTTTCCTTTTTTTTTTTGCCTCTACATTGGTTCACCAGCTGTCTCTTTTCACTGACAATATTGGATCCTGCTTCTCCTGTCTTTCTAATTTCTTCCTACCATCCTTCTTTCGGTAGGCTTCTAAAGTGTTTAGAGATAGGGGAAGCTGGGATGGTTCAGTGGGTTAAGCACTCACTTTGCAGCCCTGAGGACTGAGGATCGAATCCCAGCCCCGGCCCATGTGGACCCATATGCTGAACTGGGGTGTGCTACCCATGTGGGAGGCCCCCAGTTTAGTTCTCCCCCCCCCAGTTTGACCTCGGCTGGAGGGGGTGTGCCTCCTTGCTGCAGGCCCCCAGCCCAGTTCCCGCCCTGTGCGGCCCTCCCACCCAATCGTGTAGAACAAAACCACATCAAAAACTAATGAAGGTCAACTGCGGAGACTGATTTGGGCCCGCCCCCTTCTCTCTCTCTCTCTCTCTCTCTCTCTCTCTCTCTCTCTCTCTCTCTCTCTCTCTGATCAAAAACAATAAAATTAAAAAAATAAAAATAAAGTGCTTAGAGCTAGAAAACCAGAGATAATTTTTTTTTTAAAGATATCTTTTTTTATATTTATAGAGAGTAATTATTTTATCTTCAGTGCATATTTATTTT
>PVKE010033511.1:0-17888 GCA_004027555.1 Craseonycteris thonglongyai
TCTCTCTCTCTCTCTCTCTCTCTCTCTCTCTCTCTCTCTCTCTCTCTCTCACAATAAAAAATATTTTTTTAAACAAACAAACAACCCCTTGACAGTCATGGACAGATCATCCAAACAGAAACTAAATAAGGAAATATCAGCTTTAAATGATACATTACAGCAATTGGACATAGTTGACATTTATAAGATGTACTTCATCCTACAACACATGACTATACATTCGTTTCTGGTGCACATGGAACATTCTCAAGGACAGACCACATGCTGGGACACAAAGCTAGCCTCAGCAAATTTGAGAAGACTGAAATTATACCAAGTGTATTCTCCAATCATGAAGCTTTCACATTGGAGATCAACTATAAAAAGCAGAGAAAACCACATATACAACCCGTTAACCAACACGTTATTAAAAAAATGACAGGATCAAAGAAAAAATAAAGGATTTAAAGAATACATAGCAATGAGTGACAATGAAAACACAACATACCAAAATTATTGGGATGCAGCAAAAGCAGTAACATGAGGGGAATTTATATCACTATAGGCCTAGCACAAGGAACGAGAAAAATCACAAGTAAACAACCTAATATCACATCTTCAAGAACTAGAAAAAGAAGAACAAAAAACCACCCAAAGACAGCAGAAGGAAGAAAACAATAAAAATCAAGACAGAACTTAAAGAAATAGGGAATACAAAAACAATAGAAAAAAATAATGCAACAAAGAGCTGGTTCTTTGAAAAATTAATAAAATTTACAAATCCCTGTCCAGGCTCATCAAGGGAAAAAGAGAAAACACACAAGTAATCCAAATTAAAAATGAAAGGGGAAATTACAACTGATACCACAGAAATACAAAGGATCATACAAGAATACTATGAAGGGCTATATGCCACCAAATTTTGCAACCTGGAAGAAATAGACAAGTTTTTAGAAACATATAGTCTACCTAGACTGAATCAAGAAGAACTGGATAATCTAAACAAACCAATCAACAGTAAAGAAATTAAAACAATCACCCAAAGCCTTCCCAAACACAAGAGTCCAGGAAAAGATGGGTCTCACTAATGAGTTTTACCAGATATTTAAAGAGGAACTAAAACCTATCCTCCTCAAACTTTTCCAAAAAACTGAGTAAGAGGCAATACTTCCCAATTCATCCTATGAGGCCATTATTACCATAATACCAAAGCCTGGTAAGAACATCACAAATAAAAAGAAAACTATAGATCAATATCTCTCATGAACACCAATGTAAAAATCCTAAACAAAATACTAGCAAATAGAAGACAACAATGAATGCATCAAGTGGAATTCATCCCAGGGCACAGGGATGGTCCAATTTACACAAATTGATCAATGTGATACATCACACAAACAAAATGAAAGAAAAAAACCACATGATGGGGAAGCCGGAATGGCTCAGTGGGTTAAGAGCTCACTTTGCAGCCCCGGGGACTGAGGACTGAATCCCAGCGCTGGCCCGTGTGGATCCATATGCTGAATTGGGGAGTGCCCCCAGTTTGATTCTCACCAGGATGAGACCCTGGCCCAGTTCCTGCCCTGTGCAGCCCCGCACCCACCTGTGGAATAAAAATACGTGGAAAAAACCAATGATGTGCAACTATGGAAACTGCTCTGGGTCCTCCCCCTTCTTTCTGTCTCTGTCTCTGTATCTCTCTCTCTCTCTCTCTGTCAAAAACATTAAAAATAAATCTTTAAAAAATACCACATGATTATATCAACTGATGCAGAAAAAGCATTTGACAAGATACAACATCCATTTATGATCAAAATACTTAATAAAATGGGTATAGAATGAAAGTACCTCAACATAATAAAGGCCATATATGATAAACCATCAGCAAATGTCATACTGAATGGGGAAAAACTGAAACCTTTTCTTCTAAAATCAGGAACAGGACAGGGATGTCCCCTGTCACCACTGCTATTCAACATAGTGCTGGAAGTTCTAGCCAGAGCCATCAGGCAAGAGAAAGAAATGAAAGGCATCCAAATTAAGAGTGAAGAAGTTAAACTGTAACTTTTTGCAGATGGCATGATCCTTTATATAGAAAACCCTAGAGATTCCACCAGAAAACTAATAGAAATATTGTTTCTATTAGTAATGAATGAATACAGTAAAATTATAGGATACACAATCAATGTACAAAACCCCACAGCCTTTTTATATATACACAACAAAACTTCAGAAAAGGAAATGAGAAAAATGAGACCATTTGCAATAAAAAACAAACAAACAAACAAAATTTAGGAATAAACTTAAAGAACATGAAGGACTTTTACACAGAAAACTATAAAACACTACTAAAAGAAATTGAAGAAGGTACAAAGAAATGGAAAGATATTCCATGTTCATGGATTGGTAGAATCAACATAATTAAAATGGCCATATTACCCAAAGCAATATACAGATTTCATGCAATTCTAATAAAAATCCCACAGACATTCTTTCAAAAAATAGATTTAAAAAAATTATCAGATTTATGTGGAACCACAAAAGACCCCAAATCACCAAAGTAATCCTCTGAAAAAAGAATAAGGCTGGAGGCATCACGCTCCCCAACTTCAGTCTATACTACAAAGCATCAGTAATCAAAACAGCTTGGTATTGGCAGAAAAATAGACATACAGACCAATGGAACAGAACTGAAAACCCAGAAATAAACCCACAAATATATGGACAGATAATCTTTGACAGAGGAGCAAAAAATATACAGTAAGGGAAAAGAAAGCCTCTTCAGTAAATGGTGCTGGGAAAACTGGAAAATCACATGCAAAAGAATGAATCTGGACTGTGAACTGTCACCATACACCAAACTTAACTCAAACTGGATTAAGGACCTCCACATAAGACCCAAAACTATAAATTCCATAGAAGAAAGCATAGGTACTAAACTTACAGACCTTGGGCTCAGAGTGCACTTTATAAACTTGACCCCAAAGGCAAGGGAAGTAAAAGCAAAAATAAATGAATGGGACTATATCAAACTAAAAAGCTTCTGCACAGCAAAGGATACTGTCAACAAAGTAAAAAGGAAACCAACCAAATGGGAGAAAATATTTGCAAACAGTGCCTCTGATAAGGGGCTAATATCT
The DNA here is from genome assembly GCA_004027555.1 of Craseonycteris thonglongyai. NCBI lineage: Eukaryota > Metazoa > Chordata > Mammalia > Chiroptera > Craseonycteridae > Craseonycteris > Craseonycteris thonglongyai. The sequence continues at coordinate 3,120 of PVKE010033511.1, forward strand.
GAAATATGTAAAGAACGAATACAGCTCAACAACCAAAAAACAAATGATCCAATTAAAAAGTGGGCAGAAGACCTAAAAAGACACTTCTCCTATGAAGACAAAGAAATGGCCAACAGATAAATGAAAAAATGCTCAACATCACTAGCAATTAGGGAGATGCAAATTAAAGCCAAAATGAGATACCACCTCACACCTGTTAGAATGGCTATAGTCAACAAGACAAGGGATAACAAGTGCTGGAGAGGCTGTGGACAAAAAGGAACCCTCATACACTGCTGGTGGGAATGTAAATTGGTACAACCACTATGGAAGGCAGTATGGAGAATCCTCAAAAAACTAGGAATGGAATTGCCATATGACCCAGCAACCTCTCTTCTGGGTATCTACCCAAAAAACTTGAAAACCTTAATTCGCAAAGATATATGTAGCCCAGTGTTCATCACAACACTGTTCACAGTGGCCAAGTCATGGAAACAACCAAAGTGTCCTTTGATAGATGATGGGATAAAGAAGTTGTGGTACATTTACACAATGGAATACTACTCAGCAATAAGGAAAGATGAAATACAGCCATTTGTGACAACATGGACAAACCTTGAAAACATCTTATTAAGCGAAATAAGTCAAACTGAAAGAATCAAGAAACATATGACCTCACTTATAGGTGGAATATAAAACTGAAAGTAACAAAGAAACAAAAACTTGTGGATACAGTCAATAGTTTAGTGGTTACCTGAGGGTAAGGGAGGAGGGGAGTGGGAGTGCAATGGGGGGAAGGGGGGTGCAGGGAGGGGGCATCACATATATCATGATGGAAAGAGCTGATTCTGGGTGGTGAGCACATGATGCAATGCATAGACAATGTACTGTAGAATTGTACACCTAGAAACTATGTAATTGTTACCAATCAATATCACCCCAATAAATTTAACTATAAAAAAAACAACACACACAGAATAATTTAAAAAGACCAGAAATTAAAACTTCCAGCAAGCGCCTCACAAATCCACAGGTTGGAGGGTTGGCACAAGTAAAGGCAGGTAAAGAAGGGCAAGTACCACGTAATCAGCCCAGTTCCTGTTGCACCTTGGCACTGGGGGAAGAAATGCCTTCTCCCTAACTTTCTCCACTGCATGACTGCCACATTCTGGACATCAGAATACGGGGGCTGTCTGGAAAAAATCCAGCCATTTTCAATATAATGAGAATGACTACACTTTCTGGACAGCCCTCATATAGCCCGTCTGTACCCCAGCAAGGAATAGATGCTTAAGCAAGCAATAGGAGATGAGTTAACTACTGGTGTTTCTCCTTTCTTTCCTTTTCCCTTTCCCTTTCCTTCCTTCCCTCCCTCACTCCCTCCCTTTCTTCCTTCCTTCCTTCTTCCCTCCCTTTCCTTTCCTCCTTTCTTTCTCTCTCTCTCTCTTTCCCTTCCTCCTTTCCTTTTGTTACTGGTGCTTTAAGCTCAGGATTTCTTATAGTCTGATGGCACTGCCTGTGACTAAAGTCAATACCAGAAGGCCACACATCATTCCTGTAATTATCTGCTTTCCAACAGCTTCCTGGCCTTTTTCCAAAGGCCCTTCCCCATCTGATTGACTTTACAATGTTGCTAATTGTTGCTATAAGACAACTCTTCATTGCTGAATCATTCAACAATCCAAATTCTTCCTTATTTTAAACATAAGGAAAAATTTCACCAGAATATAAAACATAAAGCAAAAGCCAAGTAGGTTCATTTGAAAAAATAATCACAATCTCATTAAGTACAATAATATTCTCAGCTTATACAATCTAATTTATTTAGGCCTCTATAGATTAATGACCACTCTATTTAGGGCCTTGACAACCGTCAGTATTTCATTATTTCTCAAGTGCCTACCGTGTGTCCAGTACTAGGGCTTTGAACTGGTAAATAAGAACTACATATGGCAGTGATCTCTCCTCCCAAGGAGGCCACAATCCAGAAAGAAAGATGCATATACAGCATAATAAGTGAAGTATTAATATATGAACAGAATGCTATGAACACAGGATGCGGAAGCGATAAATTCTGTTGTGGTTGAGGTGAAAAAGAAGCAGAACAAGGAAAGGTCAGAAAAGGTACCTCTGACTTAAGAACTATATTGTACATATGTAGACAGGTGATTTTTTAGCTTACATTTGTCATCCCCATATTCTTTTCTGAGGTCTGCTTAACTGTCTAACTTCTTCTCTATCAAGTACGTATCAATTAATAGACGATTTCACAGTCTGAGAACAAAGGCATCTTTAAAGGGGTCTTAGGGAAATAAAGCTGTTATCTCTCCTCTTTCTTTTACTTCAATTGGTTCCATATTTTTTCTGAGGGTGCAGGAACATCTCACTAAAATCTCAATGGCTGGCTTATGGTTGTCCTTTCATGTTTATTAACCTTGGTATGTCTCTGTCTGCTCAGACATATACATACATGGCTTCAAATGCCAATTTTTCTCTATCAGGAATCTTCCAAGCCAATTTCTTTCTATTATTATTAAACAATTTATTTTGAGATAATTGTAGGTTCACATGTAGCTATAAGAATTAACACAAAGCCCGTGTACCCTTCACACAGATTTCCCCAATGCTTGGTTACATTTTGCAAAACTCTAGTACAATATCACAGCTAGGATATGGGTATTGATACAGTCAAGCTGTAGAACATTTCCATCACCATAAGGATCCCTCCTATTGCCCTTACAGCAATGCCTACCTTCCCTCTCCCCTCATCCCCTGCTCCCTGGTAAACATTAATGAGTCCACCTTTTCTATAATTTTGTCATTTTAAGAATGTCATGTATATGGACATATAAATGGAATCATACTATGTAACCATTTGTCCAAACTCAATTTTAAGGCCAGTTATCACAATAGGTGGATATGACGAAAGAAGATTCCTTAGTTAAGCTTTGGCAATAATGATAATAATAAGCACTAACACAAAGAACACTTAATTCTATACCAGTACTTTCCAAATGACCTTACATATTTTATAACTCCTTAAGCTTTTATAACAGGGCTATGAAGTAGGTACTATTATTATTTGCATTTTAAGATGAAGAAACTGAGGCATGAGTTAAGTGAATTGCTGCAGATCACATAGCTAGTAAGGTAGAAGAATTAGAATTTGAACACAGGGCAATCTGGCCTACAGTTCTGGCTCTTAACCACTATACTATCCTGTCTCCAACTGCTGTTACACTTCAAGATTCTACTTTTGCTCTTCCATGGAAGTACCTTACCATGAAGAAGATAAGTTTTTCTGCTACTTTCTATGTATACAAAGACCCAGCTGCTTCTGGGATGAAGGTGATAGGGCAGATCCTGGACCAAGCACAGGAACATAAACAAGCACCTCTCTCTGTTCCAATTAGAATTTTCTTATCCAAATCCTTTGGTGCAATTTCTCTAAGATACACCTTTGCTGAATAACTGTACTTGTCCTCTGCTATTAGAATATGATTTATAAGACCTACTCCTTATACCATTTTCTTCCCATTCCTGCTAACTCTCTGGATTTTTATGAATTTGTAGTGTTTAACTCATATGAAATCAGCTTTATTTTTTTCCTCACATGCTATTTTAAAAAATTTATCCAGAAAAGTTTCTTTACTGATTATTTATTTGTATGATGGTACAACTCTCTCTTATTTTCTCCCAATAGCAAAAGAAAAGCCAGTTGTTTTTATTTGAAATTTAATTTCTTTTAATGGTCAAATAAGGTAAAACATGTCCTCTCACCTTTATATGGGCCCCATAGACAGAAGTCAAAGTTTTCTCTTATTGGCCATCCTGATAGCTTCCTACAGCTCATATGTTTTCAAAAGGCATGGATGTGGGTAGGTGGCCCATAAACCATTCTTCAGTTCATCTGAAAAACTGCAGCTACCATCCTTGTTTGTTAAGTAGCACTCCTGCCGCACTATTTACTTAAATGGTATCACCATTTAAGGGCATCACCAGGAACTAAGACTTCTAAGACTTTTATAGTGCTAACACTGGTCTTGAACTTCTGTTCTATTTATCTTTTCCAGTATTTTCAAAAAACTATGATAAGCAAGGATTTATTTTCATTCATCCAAAGAAAGGGAAATTTGAGAGAAATCCCTGAAGAATCTATATATCCAGATGTATTTTCATATAACTATATCAGATAGGCAACACTGTTTTCATTTAGTTTCTTAGAAAATTCATTTTGAAGTTAAGATGCCTAAAAATATGGAATAAATCTTCTACTTACTCTGTAGTTACATTAAGCCTTAAGGTTTTCAAATTATGACTTATAAAATTATACAACTGTTGTTATCAGCTGGGCACAATATAGCAATAGACTATATCCACTTCTTCCTACTGTTGACATATTTGAAGAAGCCTTTGAGGAAAGCGATAGACCAAAAGTCTTCAAATAATGTTGTACTCCCCTACCTTGCTCGCCAAAGCATGAATGACCTTCCCCAGGAACCATTTTTTAAAAAGATTTATTTTATTTAACCTGATCTGGCCTTGGGTCTCTGGCCAGGAAGACAGAAACTAGGTGTCCTATATGGAAAAGCACTGAGTATGGGGGTAGGATGGGGAAATGAGTGAAGAAGAATGAGACACTCATTCAATTTTTCTGACTTTGTGTTAAAAACATGCATATGGACAAAAAGTCAAATATCCCCATGAAAACCTCTCACCCCTATGAAGCTTAACTACCCACTTCCCTGTGGGTGTTTTTAATTTTCCAATTGTTTGGCCTATCTGACTTAAAGAGTACGAGCCAGCAGGGGCAGAACTGGCTATATTTAGTATTCCACTGGTGCACAACAAATAATAATAAATATCTCTGTAACACGGTATAAGTTCCTAGTGATGGTAATCTTGCAATGAGAGATGGTTATCCTATGGGCTGTGCTCCAGGTTTAATGCAAGGGAAACTGTTTGAATGTTTTTATTTTGCTATTAAAAAAAAAAATCAGCTTGAATGCATAACTAAATACTGTAGATGCCAAAATTAAATAGCTGATTTGTTTTAAAACTATTTTTGTTTCTAATTTACCATCAGCTTAATTCAATTCTTCTCTCTACCTATCATTTGGTCTAGTCTTTTAGCTCATTACCTACAGCGTAAATCCTTTAGTTTATAAATACATTGGACCTCATTTTAACTCTGATATGAGGCTTAATGAACCTGAGTTTAGAACTTATATGATGACAAAAGGTGGCCATAGAAAGCCTTGTGCTTCTTAGCTACCTCTCGAATGAGTATATTTGCTGTTTATTACTCAGGGTTGTATAATTGTTGATGTAGGAACTACCAAGTGTGTAAAGTGGTGAAGAAAGCTGCCTTAAGAAAATGGCTTATGAAATAAAAAGAACCCCACTTGTAAAACAAGTTACTGGAAAATCAATAGGAAAGGTATTCTGCATAAACTTATTATAAAAATTGTCTTTAGTCCACATTCGAAACATGAGAGGAACAAGTATCTAACATGTTAATCTCAAGTCAACTGACTTTGCTCAACACTTTTCACTAGAGGAATTATTTATCAAGATGCTCACGCTATGACCAACCATACTAAAAAATGTTGACACTGCTTAGGTCTGAGGAGAAAGTGCATGACAAAATGATTGTAGCAGGTAGTCAATCATAGAATCAAAATTCTTGCTTCTCCAGGTTTGTAGTGAAGTCAACACTATCTGTAAGTATACCTTAATGATTACTCATAATTCTCATAGACTTCTACATGTCACTCCTTTAGTCCATACTTCCTCCAATCCCAGTAAAGACCCATTTTTTTTTTTTTAAGATTTATTTTATTGTTTTTTGACAGGGAGAGACAGAGAGAGGTAGAGAGAAGGGGGAGGGCCCAGAGCAGTCTCCATAGTTGACAGCATTAGTTTGCCATATAGCTTCACTCCACAGGTGGGCGAGGGGCTGCGCAGGGCAGAAACTGGGCTGAGAGCCTCCCACATATGTCCTGGCAAGAACTGAACTGGGGGCACACCCCAGTTCAGCATATGGGTCCGCATGGGCCGGGGTTGGGATTCGATCCTCGAACTTCGGGGCTACAAAACAAGCGCTTAACCTGTTGGGCCATTCTAGCTTCCCCAGGACCCATTTTTTAAAAAGATTTATTTTATTGTTTGAAAGAAGATGAGAGAAAGAGAGAGAGAGAAGAGGGGAGGGCCCAGAGCAGTCTCCATAGTTGTACATCATTAGTTGTGACATGGTTTCATTCCACACAGGTGGATGTAGGGCTTTGTGGGGTGGGAACTGAACTGGGGGCCTCCCACATGGGAGGTGAGAACCTTTGCTATAGGGATCAGCAATTACCAGTTGTAACACAGTTTGGCATATGGGTTTGCACGGGTCAGGGAGAGATTTGATCCCCAGACCTTGTGGTTGCAAGGCAAGTGTTCAACCTGCTGAGTTATCCCAGCATCCCCAATAAGAACCCATTTTTAACTGCATCAATTACTGCAACTGCTATTCCAGGAAGGATGATGACCAAGACCTTGTGATGTGATTTTAATCTTCTAGAAATGAATTCATCCACAGGGCACCAAATAAAAAGTAGATCTGAATCCTCACCAGTTCAGGATTACACAGTTTCCTCCCTTAGCCCAGCTTTCATTTAAACGCCATCCTGCATATTTGTACATATAGCTCAAGCTGTAATATAACATCTTTGGAGAGGAAGCCAGGATAGCTCAGTGGGTTAAGCACTCACTTTGCAGCCCTGGGGATTGAGAATCGAATCCCAGCCTGTGTAGACCCATATGTTGAACTGCGGTGTGCTTCCCATGCAGGAGGCCCCCAATTCAGTTCTTGCCCCCTGATTCAGCCCCTGGCTCAAGGGGGGCTTGCCTTCCATGCTGGAGGCCCCCAGTCCAGTTCCCATCCTATGTAGCCCCTGCCCACTTGTGTGGAACAAAACCATGTTGAAAACTGATGAAGTTCAACTATGGCGACTGCTCTGGGCCTTCCCCTTTCTCTCTGTCTCTCGCTCTGTCAAAAACAATAAAATAAATCTTAAATAAATAAATAAATAAATAAAAACATCTTTAGAGAAGAGTTGCTCAACTTTCTCTAAGAAAAAAAAGCAACACCCAGTATATTTTTTCAAGTAACTATCAGCCCACATTCAAGGTAAAAATTTTAAAGATTGTCTGCTGTATTCTCTACCCCTTGTTAAAGTAACATAAAAATTAACACAATCTGAGTTAAATGTTCTATTTCCTTGCTTATATATGCATACATTTTTAGTAAGTTTTGAAAGTGTGGATGGATGTGGGAAATGCATAGCATATAACTAATTTCCCTGTCCATTCAGCTAATAGAGATGTGGTTTATTTAAAATTCTGAGTTGTGGTTCTGCTACTTGGGAATAGCTTTCTGAAACTCTGTGGGTGGATACTGGTAATGAAACAGAGGATTCAGAACAGTAGGGAGAATAAGGCCAAATAAGCTTTTATAGCAGAGTGTGTATATACACTAAAAATAATTATACACATGTTGTGGGAGGCTGGTTAACAGAGCCCACAGAGGCACTAGGCTGTTAGGATAACTAATCACAATATGAAGTCCCCCATGACAAAAATGCTTCCAAGGTTAAATTGTCTGATTTTTAATCATAGAGATGTGAATTTACTGGCAAAAGTTTTCTCTCATGTTGTTGGTTTACATGCACCAGACAGTCTTTTTATCAAGATTTTAACCACAAGAAAACTATCAAAACTCTGTGGCTCCTAAATTGTGATTTGTCCAGGAAAGAAGAGGGGTTCTCAGTTACAAGTATAAAAGCTTAGGAAAGAGCTCCGGGGAAAGCCAGGATGGCTCAGCAGGTTTAAGCACTTGCTTTGCAGCCCTGGGGACCAAGGATCGAATACCAGCCTTGGCCCATGTGAACCCATATGCTGAACTGGGGTGTCCCATGTGAAAGGCCCCTAATTCGGTTCTCACACACCAGGTTCAGCTTCTCGCTTAAGGGGGCATGCCTCCCATGAGGGAGGCCCCCAGCTCAGATCCCCCACCCTGTGTGGTCCCCACCCACCTGTGTGGAATGAAACCATGTTGAAAACTGATGACATACAACTATGGAGACTGCTCTGGGCCCTCCCCCTTCTCTCTGCATCTGTCAAAAACAGTAAAATAAATTTTAAAGAAAACAAAAGAGCTCAGGAAATAAGAGTATTTTTTAAGAAGGCAGACCTGTGAAATTTCTGTAAGAATTATCGTATTTTTCTGTGTATAAGACAATACTTTTGTCTAAAATTGTTAGTACTGAAAATTGTGGGTCATCTTCTACATGGGAGTAACCCATGAACTGATTTCTAAACACTGGGTTAGAAAAGTAGGTGTCATTTTATGAATGGGGGCATCTTATACATGGAAAAGCACAGTACTTTCCACCAATACATAGAGTAAAATTTTTCTTTTAAAACAAAGCCTAGAAACAAAACAAAACAAACAATAAAAAAGAAGTTTGATCTTTGCAGTTCTGATACCCAATTTTCTTAAGCGTTTTCTGGGCTTCCAGTCATTCACAGCCCTTATCTGGTCAAACAAGGGGTACTAACTGCTCTCCTCTCTTCTCTTGACTTCATTTACCTCTACTTTCTTTCCAAGACTGTGTTCTCCAACCTGCTTGGCTTCATGTCCTCATCATCAGTTTCTGATTCCATCTCTTTTCCAACCAGACTGAGTTGGAAAACTCACTTTCCTCTATACTCCCTCAAGTTTCTCTTCACTCTTCTTTCATTCAGATTATCTTTTACCTATTGAGTATTTATCAGGCCCTTATGTTAGGTCCTTTAAAAGCATTATTTCATTTCCCTCACAACAATTCTATGGCTGGGTCTATTATTTTACAAAAGAAAAAGTCAAATTTGACAGAAAGGTCCAACAATTCTTCCAGTTATGCAGCTGGTAAAAGGAGGCCCTGGAATGTGAACCCACATCACCAGCCTCTAGAGACCACATTCTCAACCACCAACATCTCTATTTTGGTCCCTTCAGGATTAAGAACTTTAACTTGGGTGCACTATCATCTTCTAGATTTCCTAAGAACTACAACATTCTACTGAGGCTACCTTTCCCTTTTATCTTCCCTCAACAAATCAGAAGGCACAGTCCTAATTTGTCCCAGATAACTTTTAGTTCAAGAGGACTAAACACATTTTCCTCCAAACCCTCTCCAGAACTAACCAAAATAAAAAGCACAAAAATAGCATGAAGAATGAATCCACTGTAATAAATATAATTGTGTTTAACATAATAAGAAATTTTAAACAAATTTCTAGATGGTAATAGTGATGGGAATGGGTTGAGGCTGAAACTTGCTTGCTGCAGATGTGGCAGCCACTGTGTGAAGTAATTCTCAAGAGAAGCAGAATGAGAAGCAGATGGAAAGCAGGAGGATCCACTAAAACTGTATTTGTAGAACTGTGCTAGTCTGCACCTCCCACCTCAGTAGCATCACACATTTACCCAACAAAAATCTGGATAGCTGTTCTCTAAAGAAACTGAATGACCTGTCTAAGCAAAGCTGTTTTTATGGTACTTCTTGGTCAAATCCTCCTCCTCCATGAGAGACTTGACAGTAGGTTCTCTACTTCCTCACAACATATTCTGCCAATTCACACCTCTATACTACTTCATCCCACACAGAGCCCCCAGTAAAAGTCCCATTAGAGAAAAAGACATGTTAGAAACCCTCCCCACCCATGTAGGCCTTCTTTCTTAAAAGTCAACAGAAAACCAAACTGTACCTGGTAAATGAGGAGAACCAGAAGAATGAAGGATAAGACTAAGATAAATAGGTAAACTGGCCTCAAGGCAATCACAGATAGTGTTCAAATTTTAGAACACTAAAGATAAAAACACAATTCTAACAGATTTGGAGGGGATAAAAAAATCTCAGCAAGCAGGAGAGCACTAATCTCAGCAAGCAGGAGAGCACTAATCTCAGCAAGCAGGAGAGCACTAATTAATATGCTCAGAAGATATTATTATATAATAATTATTATTATATTCATAAACAAGAATAGGATACTACGAAACAGAAACCTTCAGGAAATATGAGCAAGCTCACTGCAAGTATGATTGCTGAAGTACAATCAAAAGAAGGGTTGGAAGGTTATTAACAAGAATCATCCAGAACAAAGAGGAGATGGAAACCATGAGAAAGGAGTTAAGAGAAAAATCACCAATCTAGCAAGTCCAACATCTATATTATGAGGTCTAAAACAGAAGAGAATATTACATTGGGGGAATGCTAAAGACAGTTTACAACTGAAGGAGGATGTCAGTCTTCAAATCTTAGGGGCCTAGCAAGTATCCAACATCCTGAATGGAGGAGAAAGGATGACCACTCAAATCAGAAGGCACAGTTCTGACTTCAAACTACAAATTTTAGAACACTAAAGATAAAAACACAATTCTAACAGATTTGGAGGGGATAAAAAAATCTCAGCTACATTATTTATAGAAAAGAATATCATCAGTAATATGGTAATAACTATGTATAGGAGAAGCTGACATGGCTCAGTGGGTTAAGCGCTTGCTTTGCAGCCCTAGCGCCTGAGGATCAAATCCCAGGCCCGGCCCAGGAAGACCCATATGCTGAACTGGGGTGTGCCCCCAGTTCAGTTCTTGCTGGGGCCTGTGCAAGAGGCTCCTGGCCCAGTTCCTGCCCTGCGCAGCTCCATGCCCACCTGTGGAGTGAAACTATATGGAAAACTAATGCCGTCAACTATGAAGACTGCTCTGGGCCCTCCCCCTTCTCTCTGCCTTTCTCTGTCTGTTTCTCTGTCAAAAAAACAGTAAAAGGGAAAGCTGGGATGGCTCAGCGGGTTAAGCACTCACTTTGAAGCCCCGGGGACCAAGGATGGAATCCCAGCCCCGGCCCATGCGGACCCACATGCTGAACTGGGGTGTGCCCCCAGTTCAGTTCTTGCCGGGGCCTATGTGGGAGGCTCCCAGCCCAGTTCCTGCCCTGTGCAGCCCTGTGCCCACCTGTGGAGTGAAACTATATGGAAAATTAATGTCAACTATGGAGACGGCTCTGGGCCCTCCCCCTTCTCTCTGTCTCTCTCTGTCTCTGTTTCTCTCTGTCAAAAATCAATAAACTTTAAAAAATAAAAAAAATTTAAAAATCAATAAAATACATCTTTAATAACTATGTATAGTGTCATGTGGGTACTAGACTACTCAGGGGGATCACTTTGTAAATTACATAAATGTTTAACCACTATGCTCTACACCTGAAACTAATAAAAAATGATACTGAATGTCAACTGTAATTGAAAAAAAATTTTAAGGGGGGAATGTGAAGGGGAGTAAGAGGTTCAAATTTCCAGGTATGAAATAAATAAGTCCTGGAGATGTAATGTACAGCATAGGGAATATACTCAATAATACTGTGATATTATGGTATGGCGTCAGATGGTTGCTGGCTTTATCATGATGATCACTTCTTTAGGTTTAAAAATGTTGAATAAGTATTGTGTATACCTGAAACTAATATAATATTGTATGCTAGCTATATTTTAATAAGAATATTTTTAAAAATCAATGGCATTGACTTCTAGTAATAGCACAGAATGCTACAAGACAAGGGAACAATAATTTTCAACCAAGAATTCTATATTTACTCAAATTTTCCATTATGCTACGGGCAAGAAAAGACATTTTCAAATATGCAAGAATCCCACCACTCCTCTTAGAAACTTACTTGGGGGTTGTATTCTTTAAAAATGAGGGAATAAATGAGAGAATGATGAAGGGAAATTCTGGGGTGACACAGTAGGCTTAAAGAACATCTAGTCCAGATTGTAGCAGAAAGATAGTGGGCTCCAGGAGGGAGGTCTTTTTTTTAGACTTATTTATTTATTTATTTTGATAGCGGGAGAGAAAGACAGAGCGAGGAGTGAGGGCCCAGGGCAATCTCCATAGTTGTACATCATTAGCTTTCAATATAGTTTCACTCCACAGGTGGGCATGGGGCTACACAGGGCAAGAACTGGGCCAGGGGCCTCCCATATGGGCCCTGGCAAGAGCTGAACTGAGGGCACTTGATCCTCAGGGAGGCAATGTGAGTGCTCAACCCTCTGAGCCATTCCAGCATCCCCAGCAGGTCTTGAGTAAAAGGTATAAATAAGAGTTAGGAAAAAAAAAGTGCCTCTCTCTGTCTCTGTTTCTCTCTGTCAAAAATCAATAAAATAAATCTTAAAAATAAGGAAAAAAAAAGGGACAAAACTAAATATTGCAAGGAAAAAGAAAGGTAATTATAAATACCAAGAAAAGAACTATATTAAAAAGTTATACTCTAAATATAAAGCAAACTAAAATGTGGCAGGATTTTGAGCAACTGATGCAATATAATAAAAAATTGATTTGGCTTCGATGTAGAAACATACAGTATTAGACCCACAAAAAAAGAAATCTACTTCTAGCATATAACTTGGCCACCTGGCAGGGAATAACATTTACACTAGTCATAATAATGTAAATGCCATTTAACGGCTTTCAATTTTAGGGAACCAACCTATGGATATAATATGGAAGATTTGCTTGTGGTTGCAGGGCCTGAATACAAATAGTAAAAAACTGACAATAAAAATAATACAAGTGTAGCTGACAGGAGGTATGATAAGGAAGTATCACTAATCAGGGGTACTAATATCCTTATTAAGAGATGGTGCTTGAAAGTTGGATCAAGAAGGAGAAGAATAAAAACAAATTAATATAAATACCAAATATTGGGATGAGGAATAATGTGAGCTAAACCTTCCAATTCATACCAACTGATTGACATCTGAAGAGTAAAAATATTAGCATTTTTTTCTTCCACGGTTCTAAAGGTAACCTACAGGATAAAAGTACAAAATTGGAAACTGGTAAGAGAAATGCTGGTCAGTGTTGTGAAATGAGACTGTCTCTAGACCATGGGTGTCCAACCTATTGGCTTCCCTGGGCCACACTGGAAAATTGTCGTGGGCCACACATAAAATATACTAACACTAATGATAGCTAATGAGCTAAAAAAATCACAAGTCTCATACTATTTTAAGAAAATTTACAAAGTTGTGTTGGGCTGCATTCAAAGTCATCCTGGACTGCACGCAGCCCATGGGCTGGACAAGCCTCTTCTACTATCACTTTCTCTTATAAACCATTCTGTGTCATGATTTGCTATCATGTGTTACTTTTGATAAATAAAAAAATATAATTAAAAAAGAAGTGAGCACTACTTGTTCTTTGCTCTTTTCTTTTGGGCTAAATGTAAGTAGTAGCCAGAGAAAGTAAACTATTTAATGACAATTTAGATTTACTACTTGGAAATTATATTTTCCCTCCTCAGTCCACAACAATTCTCTCCTTATACCTCAGTTCTCTGCTGCTGCTTATAGCTGATATTATCTATTTATTCAGAAAATGATGACTTAGGATGAACTCCCTAGTTCATCTTGTCTCAGCTGTCTCTATATTATATATTTTAAAAAAATGTATTTATCTGTATCAGTATCTCTTTCCTTATACTCTTGAAAGGAACTAATGCTTCTGGATTTCTGCCTCTGAAGAATCTTGCTTTCGTATCTTCTATTTCTCTAATATTTTCTGTTTCTTTTTCTTCCCCATGTACCTTTACTTGGTAGCTTAACAAGGGCAAAATATCTACCTTCATACCAAGAAATGTCTGACCCTGTTTCTCCCTCCACCCACCACTATTTATTGGTTTTTAATGGTCCACCTAACTCCTTAATTGAATGACTTCTATTTGTTGACTTTATTTGTTTATTATGAAGTGCCTCTTTAATGGCATCCCATCAGGCTTTTAATCCAACCACATTACATTGACTTCTTTCAGGTGTTTTAATGATCTGCTAGCCATAGGCAACACCTTTTGTTAGTCTTCATATTTCCTGGCCCCTCTTCTCATTCACATTTCATGATCCTGTATGAAACTTTCTCCTTCTTTAGTTTCCTTAACTTACTGGCTTCTTATTCTCTTTCCCAGTCCCCTAAGCCCAGTCTTCAGCCACTTGTTTTTCTGCATTCACAACTTTAATCATTGCTGCTAGATTGAAGGTTTCCAAAGTAAGCCTATATTTATAATTTTCTATAGGACTATCTACAATAACCTACAACGTAGCTTATCAGAAACTGAAAATAGTTTCAACTAGTTTTTCTTTATATTCTTTCTTTGCCATCAATCCCATCTATCTTCTCTCAATTCCCCAGGTTTAAATTTTACATTCTTTCTTCAGCCAACTCTAATTAGCCATCAAATCCTGTTATTATTTTAAAACATTTTAATCACATTCACCTCTCTTCCTCCACTCCACTGTCCACTACCCACAGAACACTCAGTGGGACAAGAAGGAACTGGTTATTTGGTAAGCTGAATATTACTTTACATGTAAAAGGGGGAAAAAAACTATCCATCTTAATTCAGTGGCAAGATATACTATAGACTGCAGAATTCCTCTATAACGTTAATTCTTAGTTTATTTGGTTTGAAATATTGAGATTATTATATATCAGGCTTCTTTAAAATGAGATATGGGGAAGGCCGGGACGGCTCAGCGGGTTGAGCGCTCGCTTTGAGGCCATGAGGACCGAGGATCGAATCCCGGCTCCGGCCCAGGCAGGACCCACGTGCTGAACTGGGGAGTTCCCACAGTTCGGTTCTCTAACTGTCTCTGTCTCTGTCTCTCTCTCTATCTGTCAAAAAGTAAAATAGAAATAACTATGCACTGAAG